>JASDQU011508672.1:4669-15623 GCA_032191745.1 Picea mariana
ATATATATATATATATATATATATATATATTGACACACAATTGTTCTATCCTTAATCATTCACATAAGTCATTAACAATCAGTTCAATATAGACAAATCACTTATCTGATAAAGGAATGATCCAGTCCAACTGACAGTGAGAGGACGCCCCTCCTCCCAACCCTAGGCCTTGTTATAGAGTCACTTCCTACAACACGCCGCCCCTGTGCCAATCCATGATACAACTAAGGAAATTGACTCAACAGGGCTCCAAGTCTGTGATGATCCGAGAAGGTTACTCTCCTTCTCCCTCTGACACAGCAGAAGTTTCCACTTCCTACCAAGATCAGGGTCTCTACAGGTTTATCAGGTGGTTTCTCAATTGGATTTCCTATACACAAGGGATTCCCTTCTCTTCTTAATAGTCCCCCAGCGACCTCCTCTACCAGTGTCGGTTTATGTCCAGTAAGCACCAAGTTGTAGCCCACTATTTCTCTAGTTCATGATCCGGGTCATCTATGTTCAGGGTGATCATCCTTAACGTGGACAAGCTTCATATTTTATTCCAGAAATCTATCCTTTTCTTTCTCAATCAACACATATGCCTTCTACGTTCTGTTTCTCTTTTTCTTTCTCTGAGCTCTGTTGTTGTCTTTTCCTCTAGGCTCTCTTCTTCTTTTTTTTCTTTTTTTCATTTGTGTTTTTCCATCTCTGACTCTATTTTTTACCACTGTTACGAGGAAAATATCTCTATGGAATGAGGTAAACCACAATAGATAGAATGACACGCAGAAATCAACTATAATCTCAAGTATTCTATATAAATGAAATGCTAACAGGACAAGATCAAGAGCCTACCTTGTTCAGATATTCGATGAAGACCATCATTGAGCACGCAACTCAAAGATTTATACCTGCAACTTGTCCTTAACAACCAAGATACACAATCATATGGTGATAATATATAATGTTAGCATATAAATTAGCATAATCCATTAACGTACATGACAAATGCGCCCATGGAATAATAATTCAAATATTTGCAAGATATAAATTGGACGAGAAAAGAGTATTTCTATTAAAATAATCAATAGAAGCATATATGTGACAAACTTCTATACAGGCACACATCGGAACCGAGAAACTAAGTCCCTCCAACTAGGCCTCCACCACTTCAATCCTCCACCAAATGCAAGCTCATATAAAGGAGATAATAAGGTTCTTTTTCAAAGAGGGAAGAGCTTGGGGGTTGAACAATATCTTCAAGCTTTCAAGGATAAAGGGATGCAGACTCAATGTGAAGTGAAATTTCTCCAGAGTATATTTTCTCTCCAAAGTTGAATTCCCTCCTCCATGGCTTGGATATGGCCCAATTTATATCCTTCAAATGGAACTGAAGGGCGTAGTCGAAGCGTTTCTAGTAATATGGAAGGTCAAGGATCATGGATCTCATGACGTGACATGGAAACCTAACGCATGTTGTCTAAATGGTAGGGTGTGTATATGTGGAAAAATATGATTTTTTGGCTCTGAAAGGTACAAAAGGGGACTTCAAGTCTGCATAGGGAAATGGCAAGGCCATCCAAGCAAATTGCATGGGGTGAGGCAAAATTTGCTATAACAGATGCCCCCTAATGTGTGAGGTCAGAGGAGTATCTGCGATGGCCGAAATACATCATAATTCCTAGAAGTGGAGTAATGGAGACTCGACTGGAAGTGTTAGTTTCTCATGAGAATATTACAATCCATAATGACTTTCTACACATGGCTGCCAATTTGAATTACACTACATATCCATGTGGAAATATACCAAATAGTTTCTCATGGCCACGAATAGGAAATACAAAGTAGACACATGCCATAGGTTTTTCATAGTCACAAACAAGGCCCAGTGGAAACCAGTCTCAAAATCAATCTGAATATATTTGTATACAATGGAGTACAATCTAATCTCCCATGATCACTGAAGTCATATAGGTACTAGTCCAATGAAAGACAGAAAAAAAATATAATGTTTCTACTATAAGTTGGAGGTCTTCTACACTATCCATTGAAGGTGCAAGTCTACATCATGTGAATAGAGGAGTTGATGTTGAACACAATGAGACTTTGGTTGATTACCGGTCATTAAGGTATACGATTAACAAACACAAGGCAGCCTATCGATAATGAAAGTAGGTATCAAGGCACCAAGTACATTCTTACAAGTGTGAATAAGGGTGTTGAGTTTGAACACTTGAAGAATCCATCGATCACAAGACATTGATGTATTCCCAACTATCGATGGCGGGAGAACCTGCCACTGATGACTGCAAGCCTCTAGGTACTCATTGGACTCTAGGTCTTTTTTCTAGAATAGATGAGTTGAAGTCGATGGAAGGAGACATGTTGAAAGGAGAGCATTAAGGCATCTCTCATTAGTCAGCACGAGGTACAAAGAAATAGCTTGATGCTTTGGAGGAGCTCGAGCAAATAGGATGTTCACGAACCAACAACCCTATGTTTCTTTCACATGCACCAGATGCAATTAGTGCATGAGAAATACCCTCTGAATAACAACCAATAAGGAATATTGTCGAAAAAGGTGAGGAAACCACCAATAAGGATAATATCATCCAAGAAACTACACGAATCCTAATGTGTGAATAGATTTATTGTCGTCGAACACAAGGGAAACCCCCTAGTCAATGACCAATAAGAAGATGTTGATTGTTTGGTTCAAGGTTACCTACCCATAATGAAAGTAGGACCAGGGTGCACGATAGGAATACAACTTCATGTGACTCTGAGACACACTGAGGATATGGCCGACATGCAAAGTCAAGAGTTATTAGAAATGGCTGACACAAGCTTGTAGACATCCTTTGAACAAGAGCATAAGACATATGAATAACTCAGGAAGCATAGACTTGATGATAACGCTTCATGATGCAGGAGGCATCAACGAACTCTCCATAGGGACTAGAAGAATAACCAATCGGAAGAGTAAAATCTAAGTAACGAGCTCATATTCCTAAGGTCATACTAAACCCAAACTTTGGATGGAAGTGGACTCAAAAGTTTGTGTTTTGTTCAAAGGAGACATGAATGCTGCCAATTATGAGATAATATTCTTTTCTCGCCCGTCTTTTTTTGTTTTTTCATAGGAAAATGAATGTAATGATACAAGAGAGGAAACGAGTTTCGTGAGTAATCAACTAGCTCCTAACAGTGGAACATACCTATGCTCAATCCAAGGAAGTGCATGTGGGGCATGGACACTCGGGGGAATGTTTCCTGTTAGGGTACAAGGTGTCAAGCTACAAAGGATATAAACAAGGCTCTACTTGGTTGGTGATGTAAATTGTCGAGGTAAGAGGCTTATGACGAGAAAGCGGGAACCGAAAATAGGCTTAATATTGCAAGCAAGATAATGGAATGCAATTACAACTTAACTCCAAAGAATGTCATTTTTTCGTAGATTTAGTCCCCTAGGCCCAAAAAATTATAAAACAATACCGAGGAGAACTCTTCTAGCCAATATTGACCAGAGTGTTCCTTTTTCATAATTAGTCTACTTGGTCCGAAAAAGGGTTAAAATTACACCATATAGATGTCCTTTCAAATCCATTTAATGAGTGTGAAAGAGACAAGTTCACTCGACAATATTTTCGCTTTTTAGAAAGTCGGAAAAGAGATTAACGAAGACTTGGGGGGTGTCCCATAGGTATAGGCTAGAATTCTTGTGAGTAATAATATGGGGTTCGAACGCAAAGTCATATTGGAACTATAAGGGACTCCTGGTCCTATGGAATAGCGTCTGCATGGGCACCAAATGGCACAAAGGTTCTAACTAGGGAACCCATGTTTGGTAAGCCTCTACCACTTAATAACGACACTTTTAGTAGAAGTAAGAAGGTTTTGTGTCACTAATAAATGGGTTAGTACCTAAGGCATATGGATCACAATCATAGGACAATGCAAGAATGAAGACAATGCAAGAATGAAAAATGGAGTGACAACCTATCCTATATGTTAGTAAAATAAAATACCTGTCAAAGTCACAAACGGGCAGTATGATGCTAGAAACCACAAAAATCCCTGGACAAAACCACCAAAACCAACTCTTTCCACTGCACTATTAGTCCATAAGGTCAAAAACTAGCCCAAAATATATGAAGTGGGTAAAACATTTCTACTAATAGTAAAAAATAGACTATTTACCATACCATTTTAGTTTTTTCACCCACATAGTGCATTTTAGGCCATTTTTCCCACGATATTCAAGTGTTAATTACGGGAGCTATGATCAATGGAATTGACAACCATCTATACCAAGTACATTCTCTTCCCCTTCTCTTCATTTTTAGTGGTTAAAAATTCCAATTTAGTCCTCATTTTTTTAGTTTTAGAGGGCACAACATGTAAACTAGGGTGTATGTGGATGATGGTTCATAGGGTCGCGTACATGAAGGCATGTACGCGGGAAAAGAAAATCCTTGTCACGTATATGTGGCCCTACACACGACTATTAACACTATAGCCCGCGTACAAGTCCATAAACAACCTTTTTATAAAAATTGACTCAAAAAATGAATTTCCTTTGGCAGGATGGTGCTTGAATGGAGGGAGAGGGAGCATGAAGAGGTAGATGCAGTAGTAGAAAGGGATGCAGGGTCCCAACTAGCTCTAAAAATATTTGGCCTTTATAAATTTTGGGCTCTCAAAGGAATGAGGGCTCAAGTGAGGTTACTCTAGATGCTCGTAAACTACTGGGATCCAGAGACAGAGGCCTTCAATCTCAATGGGAAACCATTGAGTGTTCAATTAGATGACATCTATTTTATCACAGGATTGTCTCGTTGGGGCAAGGTAGTGAATGTCAAGGCCCGAGGGGCTGGGGTTGGTATTCCCATGGAGGAATACATTACTGCCCATTGTGTTGCGGAAAGGGATAAAGTAGGGAGCCAACTCCCCATCAGGGAGATCAAGAACCTGAACCTAAATATCGTCGTACTTATTCTTATGCAGATCTCAGGGTTGGCCTCTTTCCAGCAAGCATCAAGGCCACTCATGTTTTATGCAGTGGAGTTTTTACGACCCACGGTTTATGACTGGTGTATCTCACCGTTGCTAACATGAAGAGTCGGCTAACGGATTGAAAACAAGGGAGAAAGAGAAATTTTGGGTTTGCATCCATCTTGTGTAGTTTTTTCTTTGAGTGGGTTCCAGGCTTGAGCCTAGAGTAGAGATCATTCCACATGGACCGCGTGATCCATCCATGTCAGGGTGGACCAACGTGATGAGGCAGTTAGGAGGTGGTAGGGTGCCAACCCCTACAATAATGATTTTTTTTTTCTAGTGGTGTCGACAGGTTATATCCATTGAGGACTAATGTTATGTTGGGACCGACTACAGAGGGGATCTAGATATGCCTTTTCCACCAAGCTATGCCTACGGTGATATTGGTAAGGAAAGTTTTTATATATTTCATTTTTTTGTGTTTTTTCAAAAAGAATAAAAAACACAAATATTTTTGTATGGTATCAAGTATTAACGGTTGCTTTGTTACGCAAATGTAAGTATGCGATGACCATATGGATTCCCACAACATCGGTAGAGGAGCCAGGGAGATGAGCATGTGGGAGGAGATGCAGAGAGAGTGTTGCAAGATGTGCAGGGGAACATGTCTCGATTGATGCACATGATTCCTATGGTTCAAGTGGAGGATCTTCCAGAGGCTATGCAACGGCAGGTGGTGGGTGTGCCCTGTGCGTGGGTGTGATTCTTTCGGAATCTCGCAAACGTTGTACTGTGCTATCATGATACGCATTCGGAGCCACAGGCGTAGATTCCATGGTCATATAATTACCGACAATATATGTATTTTGAGGGTGTGAGCCCCATTTTGTATTATGACACCTTATTTTTTGAAGAGAAGAAATATAAAAAACATTGGTCTTCGGCTTTACTTATATATGTTACAATGTGTACATTGATGAATGTGTTTTCTTTTCTTAGTTATGTGACAAATTCCAATCTAAAACGTAATTAGCATATGCATCGGATACATGATTAGAACTTCTAGGTATATGAATATAAGTAAGAAAATCAAAGTATCATTCTAAAATTCATACCCGTAGGAATCGTCAAAGTAGAGTAGGGTATCGCACACGGTAACTATTGTTTAACTGACATACAACTAACTGAGAGTCCAGGCGAACCTCTAAAGATCGAACACCATGTGAAATGTCATCGCGTAAAATATTTATGACGACACTATACTCAACCACATTATGCGTTGATGGCTCCAAACGAATGCCACCTAAAGACACAAGTTGACCCTCGGGTGAGTAAATGACCCAAGCGGTGGAAGCCATTTTCTGTGTATGATGACTGGAACCATTTGTGAATCCTAAGTAAACTGAAGACTTCGTTGACATCTTCCAACCAAGAGAAAGCTTGATAAGAAAACCGATGACGCAAAGGAAAATATGTATATACAATAAGATACACTAGTATACAAAGAGTCACACCCAAGCTTGAGGGCTCAAGCATAATATATTTTAAGGTAGAACCCATTTCTGGGCTCATCCCTCATATTCCCTTCATAATCCTCCAATTCATAGGCTCCTTTCTCTGAAACATGTTGCACAATATAAGGATCGTGCTACATGGGGTTGAACTTGCCTGCCCCCAACGGTTTTTTGGCTTGGTCATACAAGAGGAACAAGTCACCCTAGAGTACTGTCGAGGATAGACAGACCTATCATATTGAACCTTAACACATCATTTATTTGCTTCGATAGTCGTAGAGGCATCTCAACACTACTCATCTAGACGCTCTAGGTGCACAAGGCATTCTTCAAGATCGGATGTGTCAAGTAGGAGCTCAATTGTCAGTTTGAGGGAAGGAATTTCACATTCAATCGGAAGGATCGAATCCACGCTATGTACTAACTGAAAAGGAGAAAAACCAGTAGAAGTCTTAACCGAGGTTCGATATTCCCAAAGCGCAAGGTAAAGCATTAGATTCCAGTTAGACTTACTCTAGCTGACATTTTTTTGCAAGATGATCTTGAGATATTTATTCACTACCTCTACTTGTCCATTGTCTTGGGGATAATAAGGGGAAGAATGATCGTTCTTAAACCCCAGTTTTGATGCTAACTCCTTCATCATTTAATTTTTAAAGTGACTGCCATGATCAGTGACAATATCCTTTGGGATTCCAAAACGGGCTATAATTTGGTTGAATACGAAGAATGTTGTAGTCTTACCATCGGATTTAATGGTAGGCATGGCCTCTACCCATTTAGTGAAGTAATATGACCATAATAATATGTTGATATCCCCCAGCCAAAGATGGGTTACAATCGATAAAATCTACCCCCCACTTGGTGAAGGGACCAATGGTGATGACTGGGTGAAGAGGGGCTTGATGTGAGCGCATTTTTCGAGTGAACACCTAGAAAGGGTGACACTTCTTGACCACTTCAACACATTCTTTAAAATCTGACGACCAAAAATAACCAGCTCACAATATTTGTTGGGTTGTCGCAAGCCTAGATAGATGACCACAACAAGCCCCACTATGATAGTCATTGAGAACCAACTCAGACTCCTCGTGATTCAAGCAACGACACAAAATATTATCTACTCCTCGACGATACAAAGTGTCGTCAGTGATAAGGTAGTTTTTACCTTGATTTTGTATACATCGTCGATTGTCTCTTGATAGATGCTAGGATAGCTTCAAGGTTTGAACATAAATCAGAATGTCTCCATATCAGGGGTCCGAAGACGAGATAAGGAAAATATGTTCATCCACAAACGAATCGTTATGAATAACATCCTCGTCTAATCGAGGGAAGTTTGATATCAACTCGGCAAAAACTAGCGATTTCTTAGACTTCGTCGAAGCAAAATCGAGATCAAATTCTTGCAAAATAACAATCCACTTATTGTATTTTCCCCCTATGATATGCCTGGTGAGGACATATTGAAATGGATTGATATCTACAACTACGGTAGTTTTGAAAAGAAACATATAATGGTGTAATCTTTGAATTACATGTATGGCGGCCAAGGATAGCTTCTCTACGTGAGAGTATTTAAGTTCAGGACCGAATAAGCTTTGACTAAGATAATAGACAATGTGTTCATGGAGATCATCTTCCTCCTGAACCAGAACCATACCAACCATCCTTTCAGACGCGACGATATAAAGAAAATAGTCCCTATTGTAGTCTGGAGGCTTCAGCAAAGGCGTCGATACCAAGGATTTCTTAAGAGCATTGAAGGATTCATGGGCTCGCTCATCCCATATAAACGGAGTATCCTTCTTCAAAAGATGCATGAAACCCTTAGTTACATCGGAATAGTTCAGTATGAACCGATGCAATAATTTAGCCTTCCCCTGTAAACCATGAAGTTTTTGAATGTTGTGTAGGGGAGGCAATCGAAGTATTGCCTCAACCTTCATAGGATCCACCATGATCCCATGCTCAGAGACTAAGAATCCTAAGAGACGGTCAAACCTAATGAAGAAGATGCACTTGTGAGGGTTGAAATGAATGTGATAATAATGACATCTCTCAAATACTAGTCGAAGGTGAGTAGAATGATCTACTCTCTTGTGAGATTGAGTAGCAAGATCGTCGAGGTAAGCTTCGACAATATGTTTGAGATCGTGAAAAGAAAAGGTCATGGCATGTTGGAAGGTTGTTGCAACGTTTTTAAGGCCGAAAGGAATTTTTCGGTAGGAAAAAGTACCCCAAGGACAAATAAATGTTTTTTTGTGTTGATCCTCAAGTTTGATTTGAATTTGATTATATCCTAAAAATCCGTCCATAAAGGAAAAAAATCCGCTTCCCACACACTCATCGAGAATCTAGTCAATGAAAGGAGTCGAGAAGTTTTCTTTAGGACAAGCCTTGTTCAAGTCTCAAAAATCCATACATACGTTGATGGTTCCTTGTTTATTATTCATGGGAACGGGGTTGGATACCCATTCGGTCAAGGGAACCAAGTCGATGAAACCAACATTAAGTAGCTTCTCTACCTCTGCCTTAATAGCAGGGGCCTTCCTAGGATTAACAGCTCTAAGACATTGTCGAACAGGTCTAGCATCCAGATAAGTCTTGATCTCATGTTAGACAATGTTGGGGTTGATCCTTGGAATCTCTTCATATGACCAAATGAAAACGTCGCAAAATTATTTGAAGAGATCGGTGTAGATCTGAATTTCTTCAAGTGAACAATCTGCACCGATATATACATTTTCAATTTTTCTAGGAATTCAAGAGATGTCGATCATGATGGTAGGATAAATATCTGCCATGCTTCCTTTGGCATAAACACCATCCGTATCTAGCGGAACCACGACGTGACCGACCATCTCACTCAAGGTAGATCTAAAGTCGTCCTGTTCAATCGTAACAAGTTTTGGGAGGAAATAAGAGCGATGATGCATATCGTCCCAAGGCATATCGAGACCATTCATTGCTTCTAAGATGGTTTCATCCAAAGGTAAAGTATCGTCGAGGCAATCATGTGAACAAGACGATTGGGTGGCCCATACGGGCTCTAGAATGAGATCATCCTCATCCTTCTACGAGGAGAAAGGATCGGGGTCATCAATAGTGTTAAGAATAGCCTGATACACAACCTTTGTTGTTGACAGTGGCATTTACATCCCAATGTGTGATTGGCCTTCACATGACATATTCGAGGAAGGTAGGGTCCAAGGGTCGTTGAAATATGAAATACGGAAAGGAACAGACCTCATTGATGACGAATACTCACTGGAAATGGCATAAATGTAATGAATTGGTGCCATGAATTCAAAGGTACCCATGAGACAGAAATACATTCTGACACCAATATCCTCAGTTGTCGACTGAGAATTGTCAATCACTGGGATCGAAGGTCCAACTGATGCATTAGGAATAGCATGCGCAAAGGAAAATTGATCAATCGTCAATATTTTCCCTTTGTGAGGAAAACATAAAGTGCGGAAAATAGACGACACGACCACGGTCATGGCATAAGTCCAATTACGCCCTAGTAGTAAATTATATTCAAGGGGTGCATCAACCACCTCGACATTAACCTGCATTGTATTTCCACCTAACTGGATCGGAAAAGAAGGAAGAATTTCATGAGGTTGAAATGAACGACCATCAAATGTAGTCAAAATAGCCATAGATTGGGATAAAGTAGGAGATCCAATGGCTTTCCAACAAGTTAAGGACATCACACACGTTGCATCACCTTCTTCAATTATAGTGTGTTTGATGGTATATTTTGTGTACTTCACATGGATTTGAAAGGCCACGTGGTAAGGTAAGCGAGGCTTAACATCTGTGATGTCAAACTTAATAACATTTGAGCCACATGAGTCTAGAGATCCTAAGGAAAATAACAAGGTTTTCCTATGTGAAGGACACGTCTGGAGCACCTCCAAAGCCGACAATGCACAAGGGGTTTGACCCATATCTTCGACAATCGAATAGTTTTGGGAAGCTATCGCATTAGGATTGTGGGCAGAGTGTTTCGGTACTCCTTTGGGAGTATGAGGCGGAGGCTCTGGATTTTTTATCTACAAGGGTGTTTCCGGAGGAGGGGGAGACTTTGGACCTATAACAGTCTATGAAGAATCATAATCATGAGATAGAGTGGATACATCAATATGAGACTTGGCCATATTAACACATAGACAATCACCTTCATGTGTCGAGAGGTTTTGATTCCCGCTCGACACATTTCTGGTATTGGAGGACCCTGAAGCCATGTGTTTATTATGTGGAAACGAATTGGTCAGAACAGCGGGCGGTTGTGATAAGAGCCTCGAGGATTCCTCTATTTTGGGGCATAGGTGGCTAAGGTGATCATATTTACAAAGTTTACAAGGAAACTTCACCTTCCACTTTTCTTTCTTGCCCTCACCATCATTATTATTTGATCTATCATTGTTAGTGTTGTCGTTGGCTTT
>JASDQU011508674.1:0-22620 GCA_032191745.1 Picea mariana
AAGGCAAGATGAGTCATTGCTTCCGACCTCGCTGTTAGACGTAAAACATGACATTGTGTGTTCCTTGCTTCTGACCTCACTGTTAGATGTAAAGCAAGATGAATCATTACTTCTGACCTCGTTGTTATATGTAAAGCATGACATTGTGTGTTCCTTGCTTCTGACCTTGCTGTTAGATGCAAAGCAAGATGAGTCATTGCTTCTGACCTCATTGTTATACATAAAGCATGACGCTGTGGATTCCTTGCTTCTAACCTAGCTGTTAGACGTAAAGAAAGATGATTCCTCACTTCTGACCTCGTTGTTAGACATAAAGTGAGATGATGACGTGTTCCTTGCTTCTGACCTCATTGTTAGACGTAAAGAAAGATGAGTCATGCTTTTGACCTTGCGGTTAGATGTAAAGCATGATGTTGTGATTCCTCACTTCTAACCTAGTTGTTATATGTAAAGAGAGATGATGATATTCCTTGCTTCTGACCTAGTTGTTAGACGTAAAGCAAGATGTGACTAACATTGAGCCAATGTAGTACTGCCAGCCTAGTGCTGTGATGAGGTATCATTTTTTTACTGATACATATTTGTTACAGATGATGATAGCATTATTTCAATAATGATGATGTTGCTGATGAAGAAAACTTATGATGACTCGTAAATCTGCTAGACATTGTTTCAAGATGATATTGACGATACTGTCCTCCTGATGCCACTGATGATGCAAACCTCTCTCACCTGATGCTGATGAAGAATACCCTTCTTATTAAGGGGGGAGTGTTGAAATAATGTAACTGAGAAGAGAATTCTTATTATTATTATTGTTATTTTATTATTAGGATTAATCCCCATTGTGGACTAATCATGCCGGTAATTGTATTAGGACCAAATCCCCTTTTGCAGATTGGTAATCGGATAATTGTAATAGGCGGAATAAGAAGTCGGCTCCAGTAGTTATTATTGAAGACCCAGAATTAATTAAAGGTGGGTTTACACACCCAGAATGAGAGGTCAGCCCTGCCAGTGAAACCCTTTCACACGTGCCAGTCTTGTATATATAGGAGGCTAGCGCCTCACTTTAGACACACAACTCACTTTCTCATTATCTTATGAGGCAAGCTGCAATTACCAGTCAGAGAGAGGAGAAGAAGAGTGGTGCATCTCTTGGGGAGGACTATCTGTATTGGTTTGAGTTATCTCTTGAACATTGTATAAGTTGTTTATGATAAGGAAGTTTTTGTTGGGTTTTCTTCCCCTAGAGGGTTTCCCAGGATAAATGTTGTGTCTCTTGTGAATGTGTATTTCTCAGTGATCTTGTTCTTATGATGCTCTTATCTATTGAAATGCAAAGAACTATAATAATGGCATAAACATTAACAATTAGTAGGGTATTAGGTAGAGAGATTGAGTTTGAAGTTTGATGATTCTTGTTAAGAAACAAGGGCTGAATACTAGTGTCTTTTAGGGGTAAATGGAGTCAATGTTGGTAGCTCCTTCTAAGGCTGCAAATTAATGATGATGCACAAAATTATAAGAGGTAAAAAGTATAGGAGAAGTAATAACCTAAGTCCTCCTAGAATTTGACCTCAATAGACAAAATGCTAGGGTGTAGGCAATTCTAGGCCACATAGCCTTTCTCTCCTTATCCTTTTTATGGAGTAAAAGTTATGCAACAATAACCAAGCACAAAACCCTTAGAGTGCTAGAAATTTAGAGCTCTAGGGTTTCACTAGTTACTAGATAAATTTAGAGAAAGCTTGGCAAATAAAAAGTGAGAAAGTAGAAACTTAAGTTTCTTACTTCAAGCATTAAATACACCATGCAATTTCATAATCTTGTATCAAAAAATAAAACCATACCTTAAACCATTCAATAGATCACAAAATATAGATTCTACTTACTTGCACCAAGAATAATCATGAGTATACCATGCAAGATCACCATAAAGCTCCAAAAATTGATCCAAGTTGCAAATACAAGCCTTAAACAAGAGTGGTGCCTCACAATTTCAACCAATAACCCTAATAGGGTGCAAATTTTAGACCTCTTGTCTCCAAGGACAAGTTACGATGAAAATTAATGTCACTTTCTTCTTGTTTATACAAAATTTAACCTAAAATTAATTTTGGTTCATAATTACTCGACCGACTTGGCCATTTTTTTACACAAATTAAATCTGGAAAAAAAAATTAATTTTCATCTAGAAACAACTCCAAGGGTGACTTCGATCCCTAAATGTGGAACATTGAGCCAAAAAAGTGGGGCGCTTGGCCTCTAGAATCCCCAAATTATTCCCACACATGTCGTGAAGCTCACAAATGCCTCCAAAAATGAAACCATATCTCTCAATGACATATAGGGCTATGTTGGTGATGTTCAGGGCCCTCAAGGGATAACCTCCATGTGGGAAGAACAAGGTCCCATAAGTCTAGGTCCGCAAGGGTGCCTCCAAAGGAAATGTCCTTCTTTCTCTCTGTACAAGTCTTCAATTTCTTCTTACCCCTGGTTTGGGGTTCAACATCCATTTGTGGGATTTAAGCCCCATGAAGGTCTGAGCTAATCATCCCCTCATGTGTACTTGTCCAGCAGGCAAGGTCCTGCAACAAAAAAACGTACGCCCTCCAGGGGTTCATAATTCATAGGGATCATAGCATGTAAATCATATCCAATAATTAAATTACCCAAACATGTGCATCAGACCCCCCTTAACCCAGAAAAATTATTAAAGACGTTATGCAATTTGACAAGTTAAGTTTGGAGAAGGTCTGAGGGTGTCCTATTGAGATAAAATCTCTTAAGTTTGGGGTGTTTCCCAGGTGGGATCTAGTCCAAGTCATGTAAGTGTATGAGGTGGCATGGGGTAATTATTTGGGCATGGGGTGCATATAATAATAGGGAAATGTAAAGTCTTACCTGTGGGTGTCTTTGTAGAGGGTGAGTTGCACAGTGTCATAAATGCAATTTTTTCTTATCCCATTCATTGCCTTTTACTCTTAACTTTATTTATTTTGATATTTTTCTCGTGTGCTTCAAGGGAATAGTTGAAGGACAATGTCCTAGCTTGATGACCAAAGGTGACAACATTATCCACAAACATTTCATGGAAATGAGAAGGTTGTCTCGTGATGAGACACCCTTACTCTTGGTTATGCCACCAAGAGACACTACCTTGGTTTGGTTACTAGATATGTGGTAGTGTCATATCGTTACATTCCCATGGTCATAATAGGTCGGCTCGTGATGAGACCTCTTATCCATCAACTAGTAACTTGGGTGTTTATTTTTATCTTATGGGTCCCCTTTTCTTACTGAGAAGATTTTCACTGCTTTCTCGAGGATCCCTAGGAAAAGAATCTCGAAGGTTTCAAAATTGTATTTTAACTCTTTCCAGCTACTTTTACCCTCTAGGCCTTTATCCCCTTCTTCCCTTAAGGTAATGTATAATCTTTCCTAGTGTATCCAATCCCATTTCCTAAACAAGGATAGGGGAGATGGAAGGAATAAAGATGGAAAGTGGTAAGTATGGAGGGAATGGACAATGGATTTTCATAGATCCACTGAATAAAATCCCATCCTAAAGGGAAATCAACTTACTAGGGCACCATGTGACCCTTCCAGGTATGAACGAGTAAAAGAGAATAATTTCCAAGAAAACATCATGAAATGAAGAAGGATTCAATAAAACATATTCAAGTGCTTCAAAAACCAGATTGATACATACCATGATACATGAACTCATTACTTCATGGATAAATACTCACCGCTACTTCAAGACTAGGCTGGTGTGATGGATACTATTGTTGGTGATATGTGGACTGCACTAAATAAAAGAGGGGCCCTACGGGGCCATGCTCAAGTCATATGGCTCTCGGTACTCCATGTCTAGGGCATGTGGGCCTCAAGACATGATCTCCTTAGTTTTCCCTAGGCAAGGGGATAACATCTGGCTCCAACTTGGGGACATGTGCTCATTGTAGAGCACATGAGAACCTCAACATCTATGGTATGACCTGTTCCTACTAAATCTCAACAAAATATTTCAGTAATCTCGAGGATGGTGATATCACCCCTTCGTCCATACATCATAAAAGAATCTTTAGTCTAACATATGATTATGAGCATACATATATATATAATGTATCAAGACAATATGAAAATGAAACTACAATTATGCTAACATGATATGCAAATATGGTATATACAATGCATGCAAATGCCTACCCACCTCTACTTAATTGTTGGTTGAATGCTAGGTGTAGCCATATAACCAGTGAAACCATCCTAGAAATACCTCATAATACCTTCCTTTGTTCTTCATCAGAAACCAAAACAATGACAAGTTAAGAACAAAATAACATGAGTTAGAGCATGCATTTATCATAGGAAATTGTAAAGTCTAGCTCATGGAGGTGGGAGGGAGGGACAAAATTATGCCAGGTTACACTTCTAGGAAAGTGCTCAATCCATCTCAGAAAGGGATCATGAAATATCAAAGGCTCAAAATACTGACTCAAAGAGTTTGAATTTTGACTACCTTGGACATCATCAATCCCCAAAGTCTAAGAAGGGATGAACAAGAATCTATAGGACGATTGAAAACTTCTTAAGGGAAAGTTGAAAGACTGATATAATAAACTTATTCTTAGGGTATTCAACCTACCCTTAAATTCTAATAGAAATCTTCACGCCAGAGAAAAATTGAGACAAGAGACATGTTCCCCAACTATATCCTTAGTGACATAACGAGGTAAAGTTATTGGAGGGATATGGACAACCTTGTCACAAGTATCCTGCTTCAGGAAAGCAACATCCTCACCCTTATCAAGATCTGAGCACAACAGTGGTTGATAATATTCTTCATATAATAAATCCAAGTGCTCAAAGGAATACTCATCAAAATTCTCAATGTATGATCGAAAATCATCAGGAGAACATAGAAATAGGTCACCCTTGGGTGCTTGGAAAAATTATGTAACTATATCATCTCCTTGTTGCCAAATGTAAAAATTAGTAGCAACTTCATAAGATAGTTGTAAAGGAAACATTTTGAAATGACCCTCAATGTCGTAAATGGGATCCCCATCATACCCAATCACATCCCATTTACGTCTCCAAACATGTATGAACATGTCAATATTATTAACCATGTCATTTCCTTCATCATAGCACAAATGGATTAAAGAAATCAAGGGATCCTCTAACAGTTCTTCACTTTCCAAATCACAAAATAAAGCATCTTTAAAATCTTGGAAAGTGTAATAACTTACAGTAGTCACTTCTTCCTATTAAGGAGCATCAAATACTTGGATGACTTCATCAAATGAAAGATAAAGCATGAGTGCCTCATCCTCACGACTTTCCCCTACATATTCAGCTTTAGAATACAGAGGGTCTAGCTTGTCCAAGGATTCACTTTCTTCTTCACCTTTTGAATCACAGAAAAGGGTATCGTCAAAAAACTGAAAAGGAAAGTGACTAACCTCATCCTCTTATTTTTGTGCAAGAGGAATAGGATCTGGGATGGCTTCGTTAGAGGGAGGATCACACTTTAATACCTCATCATCATGTTTTATATCATTAGTCTCTTTCTCTTCAACCAAGTATTCATTATCCTCTATAGAAGAATGAGTGAATTCTTGCTCTTCCTCATGGGATTGAAAACCTTCATTAGGATCCCTCTTCTCAACCTCTTGTTGTTCGATGACATGTTCCCTTATTTCTTGGAATTTACTAACAAATATCTCAACGGAAACTAATCTCTCCAGACTAAGAGTATCTGGGGTATCTTTGGGGTCATAAACTTTGAGTTTTAGAGTAAAGAGGTGTTCTCCCTTGAACGAGGAGATATTTTCCTCGATTTTTATATCCATGTGATAAGATTCTTGGATTTTTCATGCCCCTTTTTCACTGAGGAGAAACCCTAATTTGACTAAGAGTGTATTGGTATAGAGGAAAATGAGGTACTTATCTTCAGGATGATGGCTTCTAGGAATTTGTTGTAGAAAATTCTCAAACTTGGTATGAAATTCCTTGACAATCTCATTCTTAGTGTGTTTCATGTACTTAAGTCTTTTACTATCATGTGGATATATTCTAATTTAGTACCCCATTTATCGAGAAAGGTTTCTTCTAACTGGTTCATAGATGTAATGCTAGCATTAGGGAGATCATCATACCACTTCCTAGCATTTCCATGAAGAGTGGCAGAGAAAAGTTTCATTTCCAAATCTTCAGTGTCATCACTGATAGGGTGGATTTGAAAGAAAGCACAAAAATTATCCATGCGATCTTCGACCCTAACCCCATCATTACCAGTGAATCTAGGGAGCCGATTTTCATACCTCATAGGCATTTTTCGAAGGTAAACAAGAAGTCCACTCATATCTAAGGGTTTAAAAGTATCTGGGTCCCATTGAGAAGCCATGGTTTTCTTTTCCCTTACTGGAGTCATTCGAGGAAAGTTGACTCTATGTTCCCGGAAACGACGCCAAAATTTTTATCGCGCAATCTATAATTTCCCAAAGCCTAAAGGAATGTAGGCTTAGATTGAAATAAGATAGAGGTAGTTCTATCACTGGCACCCCAATAGGGTACCTCTTTCTCTTTAGGAGAAGGATAAATCCACTCCAAGGGAGAGTTCCCAAGACCTAGGGGGTTTGAGGAAAGGGAAGAGGTAAGGCTAACCACCCCTCTCTTTAGGTAACTCAAAACAGACTTAAGTATTCTTGGATGAAGAAAAGGATGATAAAGTGTACTTTCCCTTAGCCAATACAACAACAAAAGTTATGGCAGAAACAAGTGATGATGAATGCTTCAACACGACTTCAAGTTTATAGAGATGACTGGTACTAATCAATGTATGAAGCAAGTGATAAATATATAGTAGTAGTGTAACATACCTAGCCACTCACAGGCTAGGTATGCTACCTACAATATCTCCCTCAGACTTCTTTCTCTTTCTGATACCTTCTTTAGTTATTAAGGAAGAATAAGAGAACATATTTAATCACATGCAGTGCAATATCTAGCAAGTATGCTTAATCTAGAGATTATGTTACAAGATAATTAAATATACGTAGTGGAAATACATTCATACACATGTAGATGATAATTAAATTACACATCGAAAATACATTCATACACAGATAGTAATATCATGATAGAGAGCACTTATCTTTAAGAAAGGTGACACCGATTGGATGCAGAATAGGGATGTTCCACCCAACTGTAGACACTGTTGCTCCAAATATCAACAGCAATGTCACCCCTAAGACAAAGCTATGAATCCACAAGGACTGTTCGAGAGTGTAATTAGGTTCCAAAACTAGTTAGCTCTCAGACTCTCATAAGTTTCACGACACCCACAACAATCCAAGTACCCAACTCACTTCTACCCAGCCTGTGCCACCTAATATAATGAACCTCCTCCCTTCTCTACCATGTAGTCCCTCAGGCAATCCTTCTCATTCGTGTTAGGGCTTCCAGCATAGCTGGTCCAAAATATCAATGCTATAAGTCTCAAGACTCGCAGTTGTGATAAAAAAAAGGCATTGGCCAATGCATTTTAGACATGAAGGCCCTAGGTCACGGTTGGATCACATCAGCAACCACTACAACCAACTATCCCATGGCTAGTTCTTCAGCAACTCCATTTCCTTTCGCTTTTCCAACCAAGACGCAGGTGAGGATGGGTTGATGAATGGGTCAAGGAGTGCATGGGAGTGTGTGAGGAAGGAATGGGTGAGTGAACAGGAAAAAAGTGCACAAGTCATCAATTGAGCCCCCCCATCGGACCAGAGGCAGGTTTAAGTAACCTCGTGGGGAAAAAAAGAACCTCCTAGCCTTCCCCAAGAAGTTCACATAACCAATCGCCTCCCTTAGACAAAAAGGGTAATATGAAAATATGAATAACACTTAGTCCCTCAAGATCCCTCTCTTGTGGAATCATAGCCCCCTATAACTCTAGTCCTTGTCCATCTAGTAGCCAGCGATGTGTTTATTATTATTAATGATCAAAACATTACATTCATTGGGCATACTGGCCCTTTAATAATTGTTTGGAAAATCAGGCCTCTAAGCATTGTAACAATACATTTGTTTAAAAATGGGGGTTCAAAACCTGGGGTGTTACATCCCCTCCCCCTTATTTTGGCATTGTCCTCAGTGCATAAACAAACATAGATCAAAATCTCAAATTTATTCAAAAAGTTGTGGGTACTCTTCCCTCATGGCATATTCATGCTCCCAGGTAGAATCTTCAGGACCGTAGCAGGTCCACTGAACTTTTACCAGTTCTATAACTCGATTCCGAAGAATTTTGACTTTTCTTTCCAATACCCACACCGGCTAAACCTGAAAGTCTCCCTCTATCTCTACCTAAATTAGATGCCAATCAATAACATGGTTAGGATCATGTACATATTTCTTTAGTAAACATACATGAAATACATTATGCACATTCATGGAAGAAGGCAATGCAAGGATGTATGAAACTGGCCCTATTCTGTCCAATATTTCAAATGGACCACAGAATCTGGCTGCCAACTTTGTACACCTACCCAATTTCAAGGAGATTTTCTTGGGATTCACTTTCAAAAGTACATGCTCCCCTACTTTAAATTCTCTAATTGTCCTGTTCTTTTCGGCATAAAATTTTTGTCTATCCTGAGCTACCTTTAAATTCTTCCTAATCTTGACCACCTGGTCTTCCATGTCCTTGAGCAACTCCGACCCAAGTACCACTCTATATGTTGGGTTGTCCCAGCTCACTAGAGTATTGCATTTCCTACCATACAAGGCTTCAAATGGGATCATTCTCAATGAAGATTGATACCCATTGTTCTCTTAAAACTCAACCAAGTGTAAGGAATATTCCCACTTAGATGGCTTATCCATCACATACATTCTCAGCATGTATTCAATTATTCGATTGACCCTCTCTATTTTCCCATCTGTCTGGGGATGATATGTTGTGTTAAATTTTAGATTTGTGCCAAATCCCTTAAACAATCCCCCCCAAAAATTGGAGGTAAAATTTGTATCTCTGTCCAAGACAATTTTCCTATATATCCCATGCAACATAACAATTTCCTTCATGAAAATATCTGCAATATTGGTTATTGTATGCGTTGTCCTCACAGGCACAAAATGAGCAGTGTTTGTTAATTTTTCAACCACCACCATGATTGAATCGTGTTTATTATTTGTTTTGGGTAATCCTGTGATGAAATCCATGGTGATCACTTCCCATTTCTTGTCTGGAATTGGCAATGGCTGCAGCAAACCTGTTGGGTGCCTATGCTCAACCTTCACCTTCTAACATTCCATACATTGAGTGATGCAATCAGCAACATCCTTCTTCATTCCCGACCAAAATAACTAGCTTCTTATTGTTGTAATTGTTTTCTAGTAACCAAGATGTCCAACATAAGGAACATCATGCATTTCCTTCAGTACCAAATTCCTCAGTTCTCCAGAACTAGGAACATAGATTCTATTTTTATGCATGAGTAATCCATCTTCCTTTATCTCATACTCCTTTACTTTCTGTTGTACATTTCCTTGTTGTAAGTTTTCCTTTACTTGTAGGTAATGCTGATCTATAACAAGACCATATAAAATTCTTCTCTTCAAGTCTGACTAATGCATACTGACAGTAGTAGCATGCATGAGATGCACTCTTCTACTAAGTGCATTGAAAACTTTATTCTCCTTTCCCTTGATATGCTTGATATCGAAGTCATATTCTTCTACGAAGTGCCAAAAATAATTTCTATCAATCGAATGGGGAGGCTAGTGATGAGGGGATTTAACTACACTCATTGCATGAGTGCTAGGTAGAAAAGGATTGGTAGGTGTCACCCCATCCAGGGTGTATTGGGTTTATATTTATGAAAATCGTTGATTGCCTTTTTATTTCCAAGCACAAACTATTCTACATTTGGGGGAAATGAGAATCATATACCTTTTTCGTCACCTATATCCAATGGTTTTGTTGTGCCTATTGGATATCCAAATGCTATGAAATTCTATAACATATTCTCCAAGGAAAAAAATATTTGTTCCATATGTCTTTCTCTCCCCAGTTCCTAGTAGTCGACACAACGATAATTACAAAGACTAATTTATCTTGATGGAAAACAAACTACTGTTAATGTTTAGCTATGTTATTTTTATGGGGTTTCTTAATTTCTACAGAGATTTCAAAGTCAAGGAAGGAACATGTGTATATATTTTTAAAAATGAAGATGCGTAGGTCAATGAGCTTTCTTTATTTACCTAGTTAATTGGACCCTATACTGTAGATGGATTAATCAAAATTTGAGAATCTTTTAAAACAATTTAGTGGTTTTTTTAATATTTTTCTTAGGGGACTTTCAGGGGTCAATTGAAGGATTCGTATTCTACTTGAAAGATTATTTCTTTTGATATGTACCTACAAAATACCCAATTAAATTTATTAGGGTTAGTTTTATTCATATTAGGGTTAGGGTGAGGGAAATATTAGGGTTAGGGTTGAGAATTCACAAGGCTTGGGTTGTCCCTTACACAAATTTCTACCCCTTCTGGATATGAGATCATTTTGACTTACACAAATTCAAAAGGATTTGGTGTAGACTCTATCTATGTCGTGGATACTTCTTACACTCTAGTTGAGCTATTAGTTGCATAGACCATTTTAGCTCCACTACAGAGTGGTTGAAAGAGACGTAGGAAATATTATTAGTCAAGTCGCTTTAATAATATAAAATAATATTTGGTGGTCATGTGGTCCCCGACTTTAGTTTCATGCCAGGAACACTTGATGTGCACTTGTAATTTTATCGATATGATATTAATTATGGAAAAATTTAGTTAATTTTGATATCAATTATGGAATAAGTTACTTAATGTTTTGGAAAACATATTCTATTTGGTTGTAGTTTAAGTTTGACATAATTTAAGTTTTATATGTTAGGTTTTGTTTCATTTTAAGATCTATAATTCATTCCAGATGTTGCATTTGGAGTTATACTCGTTCTCTTCTTCATTGACATGTTTACTATTAAGCTATTGGGATCATTGATTGTTGATTTATTAATAAAAATATTTTTTAATGTTTGTGAATACAAGTGTGGAAAATGGTCAAGACATTGTTTCTCACAAAGAAATTTCATCTCCAAACTTCATAAAATAATTCCTTAAAAAACTGTATTAATTGATAGAAAAATTTACCAAAGTTAAAAACTTTACCATAGAACTCAAGTATATAGTTTTGCATCCTATTCTGAGTTTTTGCCTCAGCCTTGCCCCTCCATTCCTTTATCCTTATAGAACCATTTCTCCTTTCCCAAGTAATAATTTGGTTGTGAGAAGCTAGTGTGGGATTGATGCACTTAGAGCCACGATAGAGGATCTCAGACCTAGTTCGCAGAGTGATTACCGACGAAGGTTGTAATAATGATTATCTTAATATTGAATAAAAGAGTTCATTCTTGTCCCAAAACATTATGTCTATATTATTTTATTGATTTATGCATTTATGTCTATATCTGAATATTTAAAGTGATAAGTATAGATCGTATATGTTGTAGTATCGTTTTCCTAAACTTTTAGAGGCCATCTTTGGGAGGAGACCCACAATATAGGAAGCTTCAAAGGTGAAAGAAGTCTACACCAGCCACAAGGATTAAAGGTGCACCTATTTACCTTATTTCCTCTCTCTTTTCATTTAGTTTGGATAGTTTTGGGGTAGCTTAAGGATAGAAAAGTATTTTAAGGGAAGTTAGTGCTCTTCCTGTACCTAGACCCAATATAGGGGGATTTTCCCTATTAGAAGGGAACAAGAAAAGATTAAAGTCTGCATAGGTCTAAACCTGAAATCAATATCAATCGTTCGTTTGATAGTCTCTCCAACCTTTAAATCTTTTGGGAACAAAGGAAGAATCAAAGAAAATACATATTTGAATCCAAAGACTCATCACAACCATTCATCGGTTTAAGATCTATTTCAAATAAATTATTTATGACACAATAATCGCAAAAAACCTAGGTTTCCTAAAAGCATTGGGCTTGATAGAAGAGACTATGGGCCATTCCCAAAGGGGAGACAAATTATTTCAATTTTCTAAAAGTTTTTAGAACAAAATGTCCATGACTGGATAACTTGAGTTGATCCATAGGCTAAATGTGGATATGTAGGTCATTGGTTATCGACTATCAAATGAAAAAAATTTCAACATAAATGCCACGCCTTTTCTTCTAGCTACAAAGTTGTGCTCATAATATAGAGGAATAAACAATATTACCACTTATTTTAAAGGTGTAGAGGGACACCAAGAGAGATCTAGACTCTGCATCAATCATATAAATTTATCCATCCATATATATTCAACATGGATTCTACATTTTTCATTTTTTTCTCTCATTTATTAAATCATAAACCAAGACCTTTAGGCTCCATGAGGTTGCATATGTGCTCAAAGAAATGAGATTTTATAAAAAGGAAATTTATCGATGGTATGGATTTTATTGGCTGTGATGGTTTTGTATATGGAATTGGATTTGGAGAAAATAACATTACTTTAACTAACATGTGTGGAAACTATTTGTCATCTCATTAAGGATAACAAGTGGTTATTTTCCCATGTTCTGCACTACTGGAAAAAACTACATTTTTACCTATTCTAGGTATATTAAAAGAATGTGATAAGAATGGATAATTAAAATATAATAAGTTTGTGCCAGTTGGAATTATTATTTTATTTCTTATCTATAAGTCAATGGAGAAACTCGACAACCAGTGGAAGGCGCTAGAAAATGAACATCTGCATTGTCAACCGAATTGTGAACAAAGGCGTTAAAGAGATAAATTATCTAGAGTTCTATTGCACTACCTAATGGTTCATCATGAAAAATATAGTTGGCTCTGTATGTGCATCATTCATGAAAGGAGAAACAATGTTCTAGTCCTTACCATTGACACACACACATGTGTGTGTGTATATTAAAACTCATATTGCAAGTATAGATGGATTGGCATTCACAAGTAGTTATGAGTGGCATTTTTATATTGACACTTCTCATTAATGGCACCAACTTCATTCTTTCAAGTATGTCAATAGGATATGAAAAACATACTTATGAAAAATTTCATTCTACAACTATCAACATAGGGAAAACATAGGGAAAACATGGATATAACTATGATGTACAAGAATCATTCACACTTTGACATTTAAGAGGATGGCTTCTTAAGCTTGCACTCATGTAATTCTATCAAAAGAAAACAATGTAAACAATAATACAATGGAGGTGAAAATTCAAAATATCCAGCTCATGATGGAATTATAACAATTCCTTGATTATCTCAAGGATAAACACAACACGAGTAGAAAAAAACACTTTAGGGTTTCAAATCGGTTAAGAGGCATCCCTTTTTGATATTTCATAAAAAAATTTGATGATCCTGAACTTTTTTTGACAACTCTTTGTAACTTTGTTCATTTAATAAATGATATGTACAATGATCATATTTAGAGGTGAAGAAACACCTCCAAGAATGTGACATCCCATGAGGTTCCCCTGGTAGTGGTGGTGTCTTTCAATTTCAACCTATATTTACAACATTGTAATGTCCAACAATCCTCAAAACAAATCTAAATTCCCATTCTCCAGTACATTCTTTATATGATGTTGAGATGGGGAAAATGTCGGAATACCACTTGAGAAAATGATGTCAGCGATAAAAAAATGATAATTTCTCGATTCATGGAAATAATATGAAGCCTCCAAGTTACTCCATTCTCAATCATATTAGGGTTATCTGTTCAGAATATCATGACTCCATATTAAGTTTTGTTGAGGCAATGGACCAAATTCTTCTTTCAAAATATTAACCAATCATTGATGCCTAGTGGAGAAAGGAAGCCAATGGGATCGAGTTTCTATGATAATGACCATCATCGAAATTATTTTGCATGAGGACTCCTGATTTAATCGTTGCACAAGAAGTTTCAGAAAAGAGATTGGAGAGATAAAGTGATTATCCTTGAAGAACGTGGTATAATGTCTCAAGTTACCTTGAAAGAAATATAAAATGTTATTGAGTATAAAGAAAATGTTTCTATTTTATTAAATAATAAAACACCTAATATTTTAACTATAGATCCACATCAACCCTAAATTTAGTTGACGGGATTTATTTATGCAAAGAAAGGAAATGACTCAATGTTATAAGACCATAAAAGACAACTCTCGACACAAAAAACATGGTTTTAGATTTTCACACTGTAGGGGAGCGAAACGCTTAGACCCACAGGGCCATATTATTTACTGCAGAACAGAAAATCAGTCAGCGGGTTCACCACCAACACTGTAGCTTATGTATCTTCTCTCTTTGTTTATGTAATATTCCTCTTGTTAATCAAATAATTTTATCTTTCTCCAAGAATGTAATATTTTCATGATATTATGCATCATAAAAGATTATTTGCAAACATATTCTCATTGTGTTTTTTTTATGATTGTACCTGAAATCTAATGTTTTACTAATAATTATAATATGTTGGCCACTTTCTAATTATTATTTTAAGTTATTTCAGGGTTATGAGTATATTTGTTCTTTAAATACATACATAGGTCGGGTATTTATTAATGCATGTATTAAAGAACATCCCACACATAAATCATATTGTTCAAGGATTCAATTATATTGTTAAGCTATGGAATTTAGGTGAAATAGTTAATATGTTTTCATGCATACGATTGGAGTTTCTTAATTATTTTTATACAATTTCTTCTTATCATATGTATTCAAGATTTCTTGTCCTTTCAATTTACTTTTGATTTCATGTCTTACTCAATGCCAAGGAGTATTATGTTATTCTCGCTAGCATTTGAGACCCTTCTTTTGTATCTTCCATCAACTTACTTTTACGACTCTGTATGTTGGAGAAAGTTTCTCATTGGAGAGGCCTTGGTAGATAGTTTGTTTGGAGCTATTGTCTTACTCTATCTTCCATTTATTCTTCAATTATTTATTATTTCATTTATCTTATAAATATGTGTTTAAGTATGTGTATTAAGGATTTGTTCTAAGGTTACTTTGAACAACATATTTTCGTGACAAATTGAGGGTTACCTCCTTCGTCTCAAGAGCCAGCAAGGCTTTATCTAAATCCTCATAAGGTTCCTTGGCATTGTTCCCTTGCCAGGAATAACCTAAGTAACAACAACCTACAAGGGTATTTTTGTATGTTTCTTGATTTATTTACCTTTTCAAGAATCGACATAATTGTTGACTTCAATGGGGACAAGGTTCTTAGTTTATTTTTAATTTTTCCTATCATATATTTGATCACTATAGAGAAACCTTAAAGAATTTGAAATCCTTTTTATTATACTCCATGACTACTAGCTTCTAGGGATTACTAATTGTTGGCTCCTTATGGTTATCCCATTTTACACTCCAGGTGTTCTAGACAAGAACTTAAGTGCTTGGTGTTGATAGCCTTCCTCAATTTATAATTTTTCCTCATGAATATCCTAATGAGAATATCAAAATATTTGCAGAGTATTTTCTCTATAATGTATCCATTAGAGAAATTTCAAGGTCTAAAATGGGCTTCCCAAGGAATATAATAAAATAATAGTGAAAATAATAAAATAAGAGATGAATGATCAAAGAGCGGAAAATACCCTTTTATTGTATTTTTTACTTATATCCTTATACGCTTACTCAAATTTCAAGTATAGGCACTTGTTTGATGAAAAATTAAATTTCATATACAGAAAGTACCCACTATGCATACATTTGATACACCCACAATGAGATAAACTAGGATACATGAAAAATAATGTTTCTTCCAATAAACACATTTTTTCATCTATCTCAAGTTTATCTCATCATGGGTCTATCAGACATATGCAGAGTGGGTACTCATTGGATGTATAGTTAAATTCTTCATACAATGAGTCCTAGACTTGAAATTTGAGTAAACCTATAAGGAGATAAGTTAAAAATATGATAATAAAAGGTACTTTTGTTTTTCCCTCCAATACTATTTACACTTATAGTTGACATCATCATTTTAAATCCTAAATTTGGTTCTTTTGAATTTGATGTTGATACAAAAATTCTTTTTTTGAGGCCCAATTTTTACCTCAAAAATTCTCTAATGCTCTAATCCTCCCCTTATGGTATGTATATTCACTCACACTCTTCAAACCTTGGTCATTGAATGGTTCAATTCTCTTTGTATTAAATATATATGGGAATAAGAGTGATTTTTCAATCTCTTTAAGACCATATTTAAGATCTTAAATCCCCCCTAAAATGTTCCACGTGTCACTGATATGATTATAATCATGATCCTAGCACCTACAAAAAATTCTTGGAAGTCCAGAGATTAGCCACACTTGATAAATACAAGTGACACTTGTAAGTGATGCTTATCAATTTTTCTTTGTTTCATGACCATTTGAAAACATCCTAAGTTAATTAGAAGGGAAACTTTAATCACAAAATGAAAACATAGGCTAGAGAACTTCTTCAACTTCTTTCACACTTCATTCAACTAATATATATAGGCTAGTATGGAAGGAAATATTATTTTATATGTAGGTGGCCATTATTGCTATAGAATAACCCTTATTTCCATTAAATTATAAGTTTTCACACTCATCATTAAGGTTAGGAACAAACAATTTGGTAAACTACCATAGGACATTGATTTTTATCAAAGTCTCTATGTCTTGCACCCATATGCCATAGTTTTACCATTGAACACTATATATTCCTACTATGAAAACAATAGTCCTACAAAACCTTGTTCTAAAACCATATAATTCCAAGCTATAGTTTGATCCTTCTAGATATTTTATTTTTAGGATCGCAAATACCATCCATAATCTTATTGTGATGCAACAACCTCCAACATGCCTTCTAGTGGTTAGAAAAAAGATAGGACATTGAAACCATAGGATTTGATATCATTTTAAAAATCATAGGTACATAGCATTAGGAAAACAAGTGTCCAAGTATACATTGTGGTGTTTAGAAACACCATTACAATATTATGGTGAAATAAACAAATCAACACTCTTTTTCTTCATCATTTTTTGCATCAATGCTCAATATATGAGCATCTTTCAATATGTGTAGATTACATGAGAACATAATTGATCTTTCATAAAGAAGGTTGATTTGGTCAAATTTGATCACCCAAGGTGGTATTAATTACTGATATGGATCCACTTTTCCCACACTAATTCAATCAAAATAGACCTAGTTGGGACCACTAAATCAATTCTAAGTTAGTCCTATTTGTGATCAATGGGTTAAAAAGGACCAATCAATGGTTCCTATGTCTACCACTTATCCTTAAATTGGGTTTACACATTCCAAAAATTTCATGGTTATATTCCCTTCCCCTTTGACTACTTAGCACACCTCTAGTTATCATTATTGTTATATCATCCATTCATTAAGGGCTTAATAAACTTTCAACACACCCACATATCTAGATGCAATATCTCATTTTGATTTGTATTTTTTTTATTTTTTATTTTTTACATTGGTTTAGAATTATATCTTAGACAATTTAAAATTATTTTCATGTTAAATGTGATTGATTATTAGTTAAATTAGGGATTTATTTCTCTCTTGTCCCTTCTCAATGTCTCTAACTTGGAATATATTTGAAATTATGTTGGATTTGAAACTCAACACTCAAGTTTATTGTGTAGAATAGAAACTTAAATACCACCACTTTGAGGGTCTAGGTCTGGTCTGCCATAATATGTTGAACCATAAGTGATTCCCCACTTCTACCTAGAACTTATGTATTTCAACCTTTATCTGTGAATCAATTGGATAGATACAAAGTTGAGATGGATGTTTCCAATCTCTACCAACTATGGATTATTGGGTGGATCCCTCTTTATCATGAATTAGGAAATGCTTCACATTCTTTATATCCCTCAAATCACTCCTATTAGTATAAATAAGTGGAGATTATCATGGGTATAATGTTGGATAGGATGATAGAGAGCACCATGAGTAGCATCATATTTGGCATTGAATTCCTATAACCCAACCCCTAAATTACAATTTTCATACATTGACCCCAATAAAAACATAGTTACCAACTTGATGATAACTCTCTAGAGTCCTCATTTTTTGGAGGTTAAATTTAGTGACTACTTTTATCCTTGTTTCAAAAACTAGTGCTATTAGTAGCACCCATTTTTTTCTAAAGCTACAAAGTCATCAAAATAGCATAATGATGTCTCCCCTAATATTTTCTCCATTACCACATATTTCAATATTTCATTAACTCCAACACTATACACTTTCACGTTATTGCTAATAATACTTCTCTTTTGAAGTTCAAATTCAGACTCTTCATGAAATTGTTTTAAAAATTACCATGCAAAGGAGTTTTAATCATGATTTTAGTGTTTATACCCTCATAACACAAATTCAAATACAACTATGTACGTCTATTTTCATTTTAAGTCCTTGAATCCATCGTTGTTTCCTTAAATACTATGTTAAAGCATTAGAATGTTTAGAGGTCTAAAGAAGAGATTCAAAATCATACATGGTATCATATGGTGTTGGTTGTGGAGCCTGATTATCTTCCTAATTCATATGCAGGTCAAAGAAACTGCAGGATACACAATTCATGGACAAAATTATTGTTTTTTTTCAATTCAAATATTGTAATTTTGTAGTCAATATTAACTGTTCATTATAAGGACGCAAATCTGACGGTAGAAGTTATGTTAGGGTTTTTTCCCTAGAAGGAAACCATATTTTATGAGGTAATTGTATTGCAGTTGTGTATTATTTAGAATATTATATTTTGAGAGAGGAGATTGTGAGAGAAAGAACAAGAAGTTACAACGGGTGTACGTATCCCACACCAGGTGAAGGATTTGGAAATTTATCTAGTGGGTGTAGCCCACACCAAGGGAACCACATATATCTATGTCTCTATTGTATTGTGTATATTTTGTGTTTTATTTCCCCATTATTTTTATTTTATTACTCCATGATCATTTTTTTCTAACAACTGGTATCAGAGTGAAAGGTAACTTGTAGGAAAAGAGGGTTCCTGGTTCAAGTAGGAGAAATGGTAGAAAATGGAAAGCTTAGAGTCGAGAAATTTAATAGCCAAATATACCAGTTATGGAAGATGCATATGGAATATTATTTGTATCAGAAATATCTATTCCTACCATTGGGAATAATAGAAAAGAATTCGACGGCCATGAAGGACGAATAATGGGAGGTTCTTTATAGAAAGGCACTAGGGATTCTATGAATGAGCCTAGAAGCATCAGTAGATTTCAATATTTCAAAATAAAAGACAATGAAAGAGATGATGGATTCATTTTCTAAACTGTATGAAAAACCCTCTAGATCCAACAAGGTATTTCTGATGAAGAGATTATTTAATATGAAGATGTCAGAAGGTGGGGTTGTTGCAGATCATTTAAATGCATTTAAAATGGTTAGTAATCAGCTAAGTTCTGTAAAATTGGACTTTTATGATGAGGTCAGGGATCTTATAATCATGTGCTCATTGCTAGAAATATGGAATGGCTTGGTCATGGTTGTAAGTAACTCTGTGTATGGTTCAAATAATAAAAAATTTGATGATTTTGTTGGTGTTATCCTTAGCGAGGAAATGTGATGGAAAAGCATAGGTGAGACATCAGGTAATGCATTGACCATGGAGAATAGAGGAATACAAAATGATAGAGGAAAGGGCTCAGGGAACCATGGGAATTCTAGGGAGGGTAGATCGAAATCGATATTGGGAAAGATAGAGTGTTGGAATTGTGGGAATAAATGGCATCTAAAGAAATACTATAGATATCCAAAGAAACAAAGTGACAGACATCAGCAGAAAAATCAAGAAATAAACGTAACAGGTGATGTGTTATACTATGATTTGATTCTTTCTATAGAAAATATTTCTAATTCTTGGGTAGTAGATTCAAGGGATTCATTTCATATCACGCCCCATGGGAAACATTTTCTAGATTGTGTTCAAGGTGATTTTGGACAGGTTCATTTGGGTGATGATGCACCATGCAAAATTGTTGGAAAGGGTAAGGTACAAATAAAAAAAAATAATGGAAACCAATGTTTTTGAAAGAGGTAAGACACGTTCCATATCTAAGGAAAAATATAATTTCAACAAGGCAATTGGAAAGTGAAGGTTGTATATCTATATCTATAGATAAGTAGTGGAAGGTCACCAAAGGATCACTGGTGATAGAAAAAAAAGAGAAGGTAGGTACATTGTATTTATGTACTGGTAATATTGAGTATTCTATCTCTTTAGATTCTACATGAGTGGATACAACACTATCGCATCATAGGATTGGACACATGACTGAGAAGGGGATGCAAATACTTCACAAATTAAATTTGTTTCTAGATATTAAAAAAAATTATTTGGATTTCTATGAGCATTGTTGTAACACCCTGTTTCCCCCAGTCTGTAAAAATAACAATATTGGCCAAGAACTATGGCAAACTCAAAGACATGAGTGTTTGATTTGACGAACCTTTTTATAAAAGGTCGATAAATGTAAATTATGTTATGAATATGTGTTGCATGGTTGCTGAGAGGAGGATGTGCTAAAAGAGACCACGTTGGCTAATGAGAGGTGGTGGAAGGGACCTAGAATGGTTGCGTTAACTTCCACCAAGCCAGTACCATACTGGTTTTACTTGTTCAAAGACCAAAGCAACTCTCTGACCCCAGAATGGATCTCTCGTCATATTGGTAGGTGGGGAGGCTCCTAAAGAGTTAATGAGGGGATGGGGGTGAACCACCCATTCGTAACAGCTCCCAGACTTGACCGCGGATGGGGAAATTTACGCCACATGCAATCTTGCAGAGAAAAGTCAAGAGAGGAAGTGTGGTAAGGGGGGAGAGAAGGAGATGAGAACGTTCATGATAGGGATCGCAAGGAAGAACTAGAGAAACTCTAGAAACATAGGGAGTTCTAAACAGAGGAGAAGGAGAGTAACCTTCATTCTTGTCTTACGTTGAGCTGGAAGTAGAAAATTGAACCTCAAGCATCGTGGTCTAGCTTGGGGGTGGCTAGTAGTAAATTCGTTTGGAGTCACTTAGCCTACGATTGGGTGGAGACAAGAACCCCTCTTAGAATTTTCATCACGTCCAAATTTTTTGATAAGTGTTATGTCCTTCATTTGGGATTGAATGTCACGATCCCATGCTCATTTTTATATGCTCGTAAATAGTTTCTATATAAAAGTGTTTTCCTTGTGTTTTGATTGGAAATAAGGATGTATGCTTATACTGATATAACTACAAATCAGTTAATGTATAGAATGTATGAGTTCAGGATATGAGTCCATTCCCCTAAGGATTGACCCATCTAACTTGACTCGTGCTATGCCCTGGTTCATCCTCCCAAAGGAACCTTTTTTGGGAAAGTTCCCTCGCATTCCAGAGTCGGAGTGAGTCCCCTGAAAATACTACCATTGTAGTAAATCCATGAGTTTACCTTGCCCCTGTCACGAAGTAAATGGGATTCAGAGTTTTGGCTCCCGGAAAACCCAAGTGCGATACCCCTCACCTTCGCACATCACGAAATCCTGACATGTGAAACCCCAAAAAGAGCTTAGTGTAAATGGGCTTCGGAGTTTTGGCTCCTAGAAAACCCAGGTGCGAGAACCCTCATCTTCGCAAGTTGCGAAATCCCAGTACACGAAAACCCGATATGTGAAATCCTGAAGCGAAGTAGTGTGAATTGATTTTGGCGTTTCAGCACCCGGGAAACCAAAGGGTATGAACCCTTGTCTTCGCATGTTGCGAAATCCCGATATGTGAAATCTCGGTATGTGATATACCGAATCAGTGAAGCGTGAATGGGTTTCAGCATTTCGGCACCCGGGAAACCAAAGGGTATGAACCCTTGTCTTCGCATGTTGTGAAATCTCGGTGTGTGATATCCTGAATCAATGAAGTGTGAATGGGTTTCAGCGTTTCGGCACCCGAGAAACCAAAGGGTATGAACCCTTGTCTTTGCATGTTGTGAAATCACGATATGCGAAATCCTGAGATGCGATATCTCGAATCGATGAAGTGTGAATGGGTTTCGGTGTTTCGGCATGCAGGAAACCAAAGGGTATGAACCCTTGTATTCACATGTTGCGAAATCCTAGTACACAAAACCCCAATGTGCTATGAGAATGATCCCTAGGTCACCGGACAGGGTCTTGTGATAGGAAGAAGGAGTCCTGAAAGAATCTAGGCTACCCATTGTAGGGGCATGTGGCAAAGATCTAAAGCCACCAGGGTTCTGGACATCAGAGAAATAGGAATGAAGACCCCGCTTAAATCCTGAAAGGTAGAATGTCGGGATTTAATCTAGGCCGTTGGTCAAGTCAATGATCTAGACCATAGATCCGAATGACACTGGGCTTTCAAGTTCCGGGGATTCAAAAGGGAAATGAGGAATTCTTACGTCATGATTCTTTGTGATGCAGGAGCATCTACACGTCATCAAGCGAGCCAGCGCGCATGGAGAAAGAACCTACAGCTGGACAGTACCAGCACACACATTTTGAAATGCTTTGGAGACTGTTGCGCCGTC
>JASDQU011508675.1:3507-14827 GCA_032191745.1 Picea mariana
ATAATATGAATTAGAGACTCATATTGGTGATTTGTTTGACAGGAACCTAGGAACCACTTTTCTCTGTGCCATTATCGCATAATTCATTGATATAATCATTGTGGTCTGACCACCTTCCCCACGAGATTGGAAGTTGGGTACTTCTCCTCAATGGGACAAACACATGATGAAGTATATATCTTCAAAAACGATCACCAGTGATTTCCCCCTAAGCATGAATGATTCTGTGTTTGGGTGGAAATAGTCAATCAACATATTTAACAGTCTCTTTTGGGCTCTCATAACACCAATTTGAAAAATAATTTACATGCCACATTCTCGGAAAACTTGTTTGGCATCGTCATCATCAAATACTACCCGGTCAAAATCTTCGTGTTCACATTCTCTCCACTGGACAAACATCTTGCCAAAAAATTAAAAGGAAATGAGAGTTAGTCCTTCATTTTTCAAAGTAAAATATGGGCATCCATGAATTTATTTGATAATAGGCATATATATATATGTTCCTAGTATTTCTACCAAGAATGGAAATATGTGATAGTGAGGCAACCTACAGATGCATAGATACGTATGCAAAAAAGGAAGAATAACCCTCAAATTTTAATGAAAAATTGAAATTAAAATGATGAAATTAAAGAGAATGGGATTAGTACTTACTTGGTCTAGACGGTCGAGATTTTCTTTGCTCCAAGATCCAAGAATCTTCAAAGGAAGTTTCAAGGGTTTTTCCCAATTTGGGTAATTTTTGGTGAAATGGTAAAAATGAATTGGTAAATTGGTAAATTAGTAAATTAGCCCTATTTTATATAAATTTTTGAAACCAACTTTCTATAGTTTTTTATTTTTTCCAAAAAAATAAAATAATGGAAATCCCTTTGTAGTTTTGGGGTCATCATTGCAGATATTAAAGCTATACATTGGATATTTTTGGTTCCTTGTCATCGATTGGCTGAGTCTTTCTCAAGACTATGGGTAGGTGATGTTTTCGTAACTATCATTTCATAACCAGACTTTTTGTATTATCATTCACCATGGTCACTTTACCCTAGGTTCAACAATGTTAACAAGAGACATAACCTTATCATCTGCTTAAGAACATTGTTTTGTTAATGGTAGATCCTACCTTCCATGGGCACTCTATTATAGAATCCTTTTGTATTCTGGAGCTCATGCTGCAAATGTTGCATTAGGATTCAGAGTCTTGTTTATCTCGACCATGAAATTACATTTGAATTTCATTCTTCTTACACAATATTCTTATGGATATTTGTAGCATACCCATCCTTAGACCTCTGGGTTATGCCACACAAAAAATCTTCTGGAACTATATATATTGTAACATAACCGGCCACCCATGCTTGTTCATGCCACTAAAAACATTAATTTCATCTGTATATATAAAACTTTAAGCAGAAAAGTATATTCAGAAAATACACAGATTCATGCATAAATAACAGTAAAAATATACATGCAACATACATGGGAAAAACCCATAAACATAAACACATGCAATACATAGCAAGAAAATTAGCATACAATTGATACTTATATTTGATATAAGACCACCAAATCTATGCATACCTTCCACAATCCTCTCAGCCTTAGACCACGTTGATCATAACTCTCAACAATGGGTCACTCCTGAGCTAGGAATAAACTCCACCTGGGTAAAGGGATTCCTACCTAGGATGATGTATCTTAGACAACAGGAACAACTCTATCATGTGCCTACTCAAACTAGAAGCTGACAATTTCTCATTCCCCACATGCATGTCCCACCCAAGGAAGTGTGCCCCTTCTCTTCTCAATAGTCCTTCGGCTTCCCCACTTCCCTTCCAGAGCTTCAACAACAGGTTGGATGCAAAGTCTCTGAGAACTGTAGTTTCAGTTGGGCTCCCACAAGAAATCAATTCCCATCAAGTCTCTCTCCTATAGAGAGTTTCGCACGGTCCTAACAACCCTCCTATTCATTCCATGAGCCTGACAACTCACCTCATCAAACCCACGATCCTAAAAATCCACTTCTTAATTCTAGTGCTTAATTCAACCAACAACAGGTATAGGGAATATCGACAACAATGTTCAGGGGAAAGTGAGGGTGATGGCAGTAGAAAAAACCTTCGAATTTTCTATAGGTGCTTCTCGCAACAGAAATGTATAGGTGCATTTATCCTCTCGGGATGGGTATGAGATACTAATAATAACAAGAAATGTACAGGTATATCTCAAGGATTTTTGGTAGGATGGAGAGGTCTGAATGATGGAGAGCATGGAACGATTGGAGTGAATGGATGGCTGAGACCAAAATGGACTAATTCACCCACATTTATTTGCATGCGCCCTTGATGAAACATGGCCCTCTAGGAGCTCATTTCTCTCCACTTGTATTTCATTTCTCTTTCTCATAAGAACTTAGGATATCATAAGTTATATCCATAGCTTAGTCTTTTAGGAATAATATTTTAATATTTCCTTGGAGATAAGCCCTCTAGCTTAGACCCTTTCCTAGGATCTTATCCCTCCCTTCCCTTCCTAGTAGAGTTTAGTCCCCCATAGTATTTTATTATGGTTGGTCTACACACATAGATGTATTTTATTAATGATATGAGTGTTTACATATACAAAAATAGGCTCATTGGTCTTTAGCATCTAGGCTCTCCGACCTAATAATCACATAATCCTTTTGTCCTATAATAACATGGCTCACCATCCTATAAAACATATTCACATTCACAACCGTTGCTCGGTCTTGGGTTGTTACATGCCCCTCCCCTTATTCATGCACTATACTCAATGCAATATATATATATATATATATATATATATATATACAGATTTACCACCAAAATTTTGAAAATCTTCAAAATGATGTGTGTATTTTGCCCACATATCATCCTCGTTCTCCCAAGTTTCATCCTCGGGACTGTACCAAGTCCATTGGACCTTTACTACCTCTATGGATCGATTCCAAATATTCTTGATCTTCTAGTTTAGTATGCACACTAGAGGCACCTGAAAACAACTTCTTACTTCACATGAATCACATTCCAATCAATAACATGATTAACATCAGGTATATAATTTTTGAGAAATGATACATGGAATACATTATGAATAGAAATTGATGTAGGTAATGTAAGCATGTATACTACATCCCCTATCCTATATAGGATTTCAAGCAACCCACCATAACGAGCTTCCAATTTTGAAAAATTTCCCAACTTCAGGGAACTTCAGTTGCCTTTTACTTTCAAGAATACATGGTCACCCACTTTAAATTCTCTGTAAGTTCTGCCCTTATCAACATAGATTTTCTTCCTCTCTTGAGAAACCTTTAAATTCTTTTTTATTTTTAAAATATACTCTTACATTTCCCTAAGTAAATATGGCCCAACCAATGCTCTATATTTTGGGTTGTCCCAGCTTACAGGTGTGTTTCATCCTCTTCCATAGAGTGCCTCAAATGGGCTCATATTTAGATATGCTTGGTACCCATTGTTATAAGAAAACTCTAGCAAGTGTAGGTAGTCTTCCCATTTTGATGTTTTATCCAACACATACATCCTCAACATATCCTCAATCACTTGATTCACCCTCTCTATTTGTCCATCGGATTCTGGATGATAAGTTGTGCCAAAATTCAAATTCATTCTAATTCCTTTAAATAATCCCTTCCATAAATTTGAGGTAAATTTTGGATCTCTGTCAGACAAAATTGTCTTGGGTATACCATGTAGTTGATAAACTTCTCTCATATAAATATCAACAATGTTGGTTGTCTTGTGAGTGAGCTTCACTAGAATAAAATGGGAAGCTTTAGTAATCTTGTCCACCACTACCATGATAGAATTATGTTGTTTGTTTGTTTTGGGTAGCTTGGTGATGAAATCCATTATTACCACTTCCCATTTTCACTCAGGAATGGGTAATGGTTGTAGAAAACTAGCTGGGTGTCTATGCTCAGCCATGACCTTCTGACATTCCAAACATTTGTAAATGCACTTAATAATCTCCTTCTTCATGCCTGGCCAATAATATTGGCTCCGGAAAGATGCAATACTTTTATGATACCCTAGGTTCCCAACATAGGGTACACTATGCATTTCTATGAATATCATATTTTTCAATTCCTAAGAATTTGGTACATAAATTCTTCCTCTATACATGAGAATTTCATCATTTCCCATCTTGTAGTCTTCAATTTTTTGATGCAAAATACATTGTTGTAACTTTGTTATTATTTCCATGCATTGGAAATCTGATTTTGTAGCCTCTAATATTCTATCTTTAAAATATGATTGGTACATGTTGATGGTTGTAGCATGCAACTCATGCACTCTTCTACTAAGTGCATCAACTACCTTGTTCTCTTTCCCTTTGATATGCTTTATATCAAAGTCATATCCACTGAGAAATTCTAACCACATGATTTTCCTGGCATTAAGAGTTGGTTGCCTGAATAAAGATTTCAGAGCATGATGTTCTGTCCTCAGCTTGAACCTTTCCCCATGAGATAGTTCCTCCACATATTCTAGGCATGCACTATGGATTCCAACTCCAAATCATGAGTATCATAGTGCCTTTCATGCTCCTTCAAATTCTTTCATTCATAACATACAACATACCCATTTTGGCTGAGGACTCCACCAAGTCCTTATTTACATGTATCACTGCATACAATGAAGTCTTCATTTGGATCAACAATCCTTAGTATTTGAGAACTGGTTAATAAATGCTTCAAGTGTTGGAAACTCTTTTCGCACTCCAATGCCAACTCAAACTTCACTCCCTTCTTTTGCAAGGAAGTGATTGGGTGTGAAATCTTTGAGAACCGCTTAATAAATATTCTATAGTAGTCTACAAGGCCCATGAATGATCTGATTTTTGTTACATTCTCTAGTGTTGACCATCCTCTAATGGCCTGAATCTTTTTAGGATCCATTGTTATCCCTTCCTCAGATATGATATGCCCCAAATAGTGATATTTCTTCTAATAAAATGAGATCTTACTCAATATGGCATACAACTAATGCTCCATTAATACCTGTAGTACCATCCTCAAGTGTTGTTCATGCTCTTCCTCTGACTTAGAATATATAAGAATGTCATCCAAAAATACAATGAAAAACTTATCTAAGTACTCTATGAAAATACCATTCATTAAACATATGAAGACAGTTGGTGCATTTGATAACCCAAATGGAACCACTATGAATTCATAATGGCCATACCTTGTTCAGAAAGAAGTCTTGTTGATGTCTTGTTCTTTAATTCTTACCTGACGATAACCTATTCTGAGATCAATATTGGAGAATATTTTTTCATTCTTCAAATGATCAAAGAGGTCATCGATCCTTGGCAAATGATACTTATTATTTACAATTACCTTGTTCAACTGCCTAAAGTCAGTGCAAAATTTCAAAGTTCCATCCTTCTTCTTCAAAAATAATATTGGGGCACCCAAAGGTGACACACTTGGGCATATATACCCCTTCTTCAGAATCTTCAAGTTGCATTTTCAACTCCTTCAATTCTGGTGTACTCATCCTATAAGGGATCTTTGATACTGGAGTTTCTCCAAGCATCATATTGATGGATAAATCAATATCTCTTTTAGGGGGTAATCATGGTATTTCCTTAAATAGATCCTCAAAATATTTTAGGACTACATAATATTCAATATATGACACATTATATTTAGTTGTCTCTTCCATATGAGTTGCAAATAATTGACACCCTTTCCTGTAACTTTTCTTCAGCTGCAATGCTAAGATTTCTCTAACATTTATTGGAATTCCCTATATTTTCCTTAGGTTCTCTTCCTCATCCCAACAAGTAAATGCTTTACTATAATAGTCTAAGATAGAATTGTGTTGGTCCAATCAATCCATACCAATTAGACAGTCATAGGAACCTAAGGACAAGATGTTCAAATATTCCCTAGTGATCAGTCCATTCATGTCCACTGGAGATGACTTAACCATCTCATTAACTTTTCTTTTGGCTCCGGTAGCTAGCTGAACCAACCAAGATTTTCCATGGTTTCTTCTTGTCAAATGAAATATTTCCACCATCTTAGGATCTATATAACTATGACTAGCTTCTGAATCAATTAAAATAACAATGGTTTAGTTGTTGAGCTTAACTTCCACTTCAATCATATGTGACTGAAACTCTTCTTGCTTGTTTTCTAGGGATGCATAGATCATAGGTACACTTCTGCCCATGTCCTCCACTATTTCCACTTGTTGTACATTGTGAATATTCCTCACCTTTTCACCCCTATGGGGACAATATTTATACATATGATTTCCCTGACAACCACAACATTGAATAGGTGGTTTCCTTCGCCTTTGCCCCCATGTCTCAATTGTTATGGGTTCTTTAGAAGTTGGCTATCCCTAAGGATTATTTATGAAGAATGGTGGATTAGTCCCCTTCTTCCTTAGTTCCATATTGTATTTCTTCTTGTCTTCCCAACCTTTTTGGAAATAAGGCCTTCCTTTATGCTAATCATAAAGGCAATTAGTTTACCTTATGGTCTCCTCTAATGTTTTGGGATCATCATATTCTATCTTATCAGTGGTGAATGATGGAAACCCACTCAAATACCTCTGAATCTTAACTGTCTCATCCTTGATGAAAGAAAAATACTTTAGTAGTTCTAAAACCCTTCTTTCACATTCATCAATGGTCATACTCCCAAGCTTTAGTTAAAAGAACTCCTTCATTTTCTCATCATAGTATCTCTTAGTCAAGTATTTATTTTGAGAATAATTCTTGAATTCCTTGCAAATAATATTTTTCTCTTTCATGTGTTGCACCTACACAAATTGGTCCCACCACATGGATGCCTTTCCCTTGATTTGATAGATGGAAATTATTCCTTTTGTGTGTGAAGAGTAATTGTAACATACCAAGCCTTAGACCTGCTGGGCCATGCCACAGAGAAACTCTTGCGTAACTTAATTGTTATAGAAAGATTTGACTCATCGTATGCAATATTGCACAGAGGGCCTTTCTCTATTTCCCTATGCAAACTTATCATCCCTATTTGATGAATCCAGAGACAAAAATACAATTTTTTCCACATGTACACACCTTGCCTACTATATAGCATGTCTATATGCATGTTGATCCACTACAACCTGTGTACATCGGAATTTGTGCCAAAAAATGAAAATTAAATGTCGGGTTTCCATGTCATGATAGGAGATCTCTGATCCTTGGCCTTCCATATACTGGAAACGTTCTGACTCAGTCCTTCAGTTCCATTTTCAAGGCTATAAGTGGGACAATTCTGTGCTATGGAAAAGGGAGAAAGAATTAAATTTTGAGAGAAAAGTTACTTTGGAGAAATTATTACTTGATATTGGGTCTGCATCCCTTTGTCCTTTAAGTTTGAACATAGTGTTCATCCCCTAAGATATTCCCTTATTGATGGAGAACCTCATTGTCTCCCTTCTCTAAGATTTCATTTGGTGGATGATTGAAGTAGTGGAGGTCCAGCTAGAAGGAAATTGGTTTCCTGGTTACAAACTGTGTCGACACGAAAGTCTGTAGTGTTTTCACTTTTGCTGATCATTTATTAATAGAAATACTCCTCATCCAATTGTTATCTTGCAAATATATGAGTTATTATCCATGGGCATATTTGTTTTGTATATTGATGGATTATGCTATCTAATGTTCTAACCTTTTATATTATCACTATATGCTTGCTTTTCTTGTTTGTTGAGAACTTGTTGGAGGTATAAATCTTTGGGTCAAAGTGCTCAACGGTGGACATCATCAAACATATGGATGAGGTAGGTCCCTTTATTATCTCGCTTACACATTGGTTTATATAACATGTTTTTGGGATAGATTTGATTTTTGTAGTCATATCCATCTATTGTGGTTTTCCCTAGCCATAGAGAGATTTTCCTCATAGCAGAATTGGTGACCATACTAGGGAATGGATCTTCTTTTTTAGGGTTTGAAGTACTTTTCTCCTTAGATTTCTCTCATTTCTCTTGTCGTTCTTGTCGTATCATTTCTTGACAACCCCTGTTCACTCTAGGTATGCATTTTTAGCCTTTCTCCCTTGCCTGGCCTTGTTTTAAATCATATACACACCTTTTGCCTTGACAGTGGCGTATACACACATGATGTCTCACTCCAAGCTGCGTATATACGCTTTGTTTGCCTAAACATTCGTGTACATCAGTTTGCCTTCCCTTATTTCTTGGTATGGTGTTTGTTGGTTGGGATTTGATGTTTGTTGAGCCTTCTTAGGTCTCTGTAGTGTCTATTAAGTGTCTCTGGGATGACAGGAAACCCTCTTTTGGTTGAATTTATGGGCAGAGTCTTTATCATCATCTTTTCCTTTTTTATTGTCCTTGAACATTGGGCTGGTTGTTTTGCTGCTTGGTATATTGCTTGAGTTGTCTCTTTTTATACACAATAAGGCTATATACCAAGTTACTTTTCAGTTTTGATATATTGAAAATATAAAAAAAAAAAATAGGCATTTTTCAATGCTTGGCATTGTTGTATTTTGAATCTTTATCATTAGCTTAGTGCATATAGTGAAAGATTGCATTTTACTTCTGAATTGCAGAGTCAAATTTAAAAATTGCATTGGTTTTTAGAAGCATATCATTCATTGAAAGTTAAAGTTAGGAATTTGCATTATTTTCATATTTAATTTTCTTGCAGAGTCATAACATCATGAGTTTCACTACCATACCTTTTTGAGTAATCAAGGCCATAAAATCAATGCTATAATTTAAAATTTATTAGTAGCGATTTTATTTTCTAGGGTGCACAAACTAGCCTAGGATTTAGTGCCTTGGAATAAGATTTTGTGAGTATACTTCTCCAAGGCAATTAAATCAACATATGTGTCTAAGTCAGGGAGTGGAGAAATTCATTGTATAATTGGTAAGATCAGGAGGATCCACTCACACCGGATTTAATCATGAGGTCATGCGAATTCGGTTGAAGGGATACCCCCCCCAATACCTTCCTAGTGTCAGATATATTTATGGGGATCTATTCGTATTTTGGGATCTTGTCAATGCCCTTACCTTTGTGAGAGGCAATGCTTTCAAGGTTTTGGTTTTTGCTACCCTGCCCATACGATTGAACTAAATTATGACTGTTCACCTGTGCATCGAGTATACAATGGTTTATTAGTTGCTTGACTTAGGTGTCTCATATGTTACTTGCAGGGTTTATTTTGCAGGTACCCTGGGTCAAATAAGGGTCGGAAAACACACAACCTTTATGGAGTATTACCTCTCCGGGGGGATTTGACCAACTGGTTGTTAATCCTACGAGGGTCCTTATAACTAATTTTCTTACCTCTGATATTTAGCAGGGACTCTCAGACCCCTCTTGGGTGAGACATACCTTCTTTAGGGAGGGAGGCCACTCAACCACTTTACCCCGTTTGCATGCATTTTGGCCATTTGAATTTTGGTGTGTTCTTTGACTACTATTTGGCCTTAGGATATATTTTATATTTAGAGTGTTAATTCATCATGGAGTCGGACCAGCGTCCCTACTGGTCTTGTTGCTTGTTACAGTTACCACCGGATTTTGAGTCTTTGCATTCTAAAATGCGTAGAGTTATTATATGTTGTACACACACTTCCATTATTCAGACTTGTGATTCTACAAGGATGAGTACTGAATCTAATCTTGAGAACACTGGGAGCCCTTGGACTCCCACACCCACTATAGTTAATGGAACCCCTTCGACTCCTGCAACCATAATGGTTGTAGCACCGGAGGCACTTATCATTACCATACCTTAGCATATTGTGAACGCTCAATCTCTTTCCTCAAACCCTTTTGGGTCTCTTGGTCACTCGCTGGGATATAATGTTCATTCCATCCTACATTTCCGCACGCACAGTCTTTCCTGGGATCTTTTGGCCAGATGTCGCAACCCCGTCTCCCTTTTATGGCCATGCTTAATCTTCCAGACTTGTCTAAGTTAATGGATGACCCTATGAGTCATGATCCTACATGCCCCCTGTCCCCACCAAGCTTCCTTCAGACATTCAAAATTTTGAGGGTAAGAATGGAGATGATCCTAGTGATCACGTCACTACCTTTCACCTTTGGTTCTCATCGAATTCCCTTAATGACAATTCTATTTGTTTGAGATTATCTCAATGCACTCTCATTGGAGTTGCTACAAAATGGTATATTGAGTTACCTAGGGGGGCATATGGGACCTTTAATCAGTTGGTAATGGTATTCCTTAACCACTTATAGCTTCCCATCCGTTACGATGCTAGATTAGAACTTATGTTGACTTTATGCCAGGACACCGCCACTCATATCTCAGATCATATCCAGAAGTGGTGTAGACAGAAGAGGTTGGTTAAGACTCCTATACCCTTGACATTTATTTTTGAATGGTTCCTTAAGTATTTGCATGCTCCTATCTCGAAGGAATTTTCTACTTCCAGGGTTACCACTGAGGAAGAGGTGATCTTTAGAGCCCAACAGTTAGATTTGATATATGCTCAGTCTGGGATGTTATACAACCTTCTTCTAGACGCACCATGATCAACTTACTATGCTTGACAAAATGCTAGACCTCATGTCAATGGAATTATAGGTTCCACCAATGTAAGATCCGTAGACTCCGTGACAAGCCATTTGAAATATTTATCTCTAAGCTAGTCTGTAGGAGGGATAGATTCATCTGTGTCTTCCAACCCCACTTAGTCGGCGAATGTACATTCTGTGCAATCGTCGACAAACCAAAATGGTAACCATCAACTAGGAGGGAATAAGAATAAAGGACATAATAATCGTAAGGCTAGGGAAAATGGTAATAAACCCAAGGAAAATGATAATAATGATAAGATGAATAGTAATGCTGGAGAGTGAAAATGAGAAATACGTAAGGTGAAGTTTCCCTGTACGCTTTGCATAGATGATCACCTTACCCATTTATGCCCTAAACTTGTAGAAGTTGCGAGGCTATTATCTCTACCATCTTCCATGCTGACGAATCCATTTCCACATAACCAACACTTGGCCTCGAGCTCTTCGAACACTGGTAATGCAGCTGGTGGGAATCCAAACCCTTCATCGCAATATGGTGACCATTTATGTATCAATATGGTCAATGCAAAAGTTAATGTAGCCACTCGATCTCGAGATTATAGCTCTAAACAAGCTAATATTGGTCTAGAATCTCCTCCTCCTCCTCCTCCATATACAACTTTACAAATTGAGAAACCAGAGCCATTGCCTCATATTCCGAAAGGAGTACTCAAGCGCTCTACCCATAATCCAAATGCTAGAGCTGCCC
>JASDQU011508676.1:0-10195 GCA_032191745.1 Picea mariana
AAACAAGGAGCAGCCGGTAGTCTATACTATTATGAGAGTAGTAACCTCTGCAGAACTTGTCTTACTTAGTTGATACATACAATGTCCTTAGTATTTACACAATACCCCATCTTAATAAAACAAGTACATTCCTAGCTAATTGATTAGGAAGTATTTGGTAGGTCTTTTCTCACCACAACATTCAACCAGAAATTCATTCATAGAAGTAAACAACTTGCAGAACATAACATTTAACTAGAGAGAGGTAGAATAACATATCTGAATCAAGTTGCGGGCAGACAAAGGGAACAACCACGTTCCTCCCAACCGTAGAATAGGGCAACTAAAATCACTTGCCCGATTCACCCCCTAGCCTAACCATGAATCCATGAGGGCGAACTTGAAATCTCCTCTTCAACAATGTCCTTCAATTCCAACATATTCCTCTTGCCTCACACTCACATAGTGTTCATAACAACAAGGAAAAAAAAATTCAATATTCTCCTTTCCCAGCATACTTGGTAGCGTCCTGCCTCCCCACATGCTATTTATCCATTTGCCTAGGTCTTTTCCCTCCCTTGGGAATTTTCGCAACTTTCTAAATCCCTAATTTTAAGGGGCTACCAATGGCCAAATCACCGATTTGCCACTTGTAACAATCAGTCTAGAGGTAGTTCCAACATGTTCCCCACTCATGGAGTCATGGTCAACTAAATTTAACATGGCTGTTTCATTTGTCCTCCTGCAATCAATATAAAATATTTTGTTTTCATACAAGTGTCATAGTCAAATAGTTAGTTGGGTCTAACAGGTCTCTGCCCAACAGTCATAATAATTAATTACAATTATCAAATTCAAAATTCAGAATTGCCATAAATGGCAAATATTTTCCAAATTCGAATTTACTAAAAACAGAATAAATTTCCAACAAATTTAAATTTCAAAAATATTTTATTTTTGGGGATGTCACACGCAGCCAAACCGGTGCATGCATGAAGTCTTCCTTCTCTGGGTTGAACTTTTCCATCCAGAAATGGAGGAAAAGACCTGCCGAGTTGTAAAAGTATGGGCCCCCTTCAAAGATTTTGTTTCTGTCCTCTAGGTTATGCAGGATGATAGTGAAGAAGCCCTTTGATCCAAGTTGAAGGTCATAGTGACCTTTGGGCTTCCACCAATGCTGAATCCATTTCACTAAATATTTTTCTGATGGCCATAGTCCCATAAATTTTCGTATCAAGGCAAAATCCTTCATGTATTGTTTCTAATCTTCTTTTCTTGGAGAGTTGATAGTAGATTTGGGGGCGACAGGAGCCTGCAGAATGCATTTTCTAGGTCCCCAGGTGCGAGCGTCTTTTGGATGGTTTGTTTCAGGGTCAATCTACATGGGTTTTTCCTTCGATATCTCATCCTCCCAAAGAATGTTTTTTCCATTTCCCCTGGAAGTTCAAAGGGCGGTCATTTGAAGTGCTTGAAGCCCAACTCAGGGGCGATGATAGAACTGTAAGAGGGGCCAGGAGGCCCCCCTTCCTTGACCTCCATGGTCGCGACAGAGACTTAAGGTGGCATGCGCAGAGGGGCTCGGGGTGGAAACCCTAGCAAAAATCTTCTAATCAATTAGTGTAAATTATTTTATAAATTTGTTGGTTATTATTTAAGTGCAATAGTTCAAAATTTTTATTTATGTATAAGTGCAAGAGAGTGTTCCAGTGTAATAATCACGAGTTTTTGTGCATTGAAGTGTATATTAGTATTCTAATTGTATGGGAATGTACATGTTGTTGTGCGTCTAGATTATAGGGATAGATAGTTGAAATGAAAATAAAAAAAATCCTAGATATGTGACAGTCAAAATAAATAAATATTTACAGAAATAAATAGTAAAATATAAATAATCTCGAAAGACTATTGGGTATGGTTTAGTGACCGAAACCAATAGAGCCTCCAAGACCAAGAGGAAGATAGGGTTTAATGGTGAACATGATGAGGGATCGATGTTTATGCAATGTTGTATTATTTATTATATAAAGAAGTACAATGTTGTATTTTTTATTACACAAGTACGCATGGCATTGGCATGCACAATACCTGCCGCCAGGTATGAAGTTTGATAACTACGATTGCCCGCCCTAAGTGACTAACTGTGATTGTCAACTTTAAGTGATTCAACGAGCGAATCCAACTCACAGTTAGACAGATTGCGCTCAACACTGACGGCCAACGATGGTGATAAGATGGCCCGGGTATAGTTTGCATACTATTAATGGATATTCAATGGTTCGATGAGAGCAAGTGCGACGTAAAGGAGAATTTGGGATACGAATTTGCAGCGGTTTCCACTAATTTCAGAGTGGCCGATATTTTTGGCGTATGAATTTGTTGATGTTTCCACTGAAAAAAATGATTAAAGCACTGATCCTGGGCAATAAGACTTCTAATTCACGGACCAATCATTCATTATAAAAATATATTTAAAAATAATACGAAAATAAAAATTTGATTTTGCAAAGTTAAACTTTGGAATATCACTAAATTTTTTGGGTCAATGCCTACACTAATAGAAAGTCAAAGTGAACTGAACGATATATACCATGCCCGCGATAGGTATAATAACACAAGCATGTGTTAACTTGGAATTTGTTATGTTCTCAAATTTTTGTGGATGTTAATCTCGATGTTTTCACCCCTACCTAGTGTAATTAAATGGTCTTTAAATAGTCGTAGGTGCAAAAATATTGAGATTGACACCTTAAAGAAATCAGTACCTCTTAATGCACAACATTATAAGAATAAGGGGAATTTATATTATTTACAATTAAGAAGAGCAACACAAAATTTGAGTCAAATGGCTCGATAATGCTTCCACTAACTATTCATAGTAACTATTGTATATAAAGAGGGTAGTTGAACAAAATATTACCATATGATTAGAGTTACCCCAGTCATATGAAAAAAGACACATACAATTTAATTTGGAAGTTATTTTTGTTATACATATAAAATATATTTGTTTGTACTCATATTAAATATATCATTAAGTGGAAGAAACTACCCAAAAAACATGTTGGAGAATAAACAATTCATAAAACAAAGCTCAAATTTTGCCTAAGCTTTGAGGGTAAAGTTTATGAAAAAGAGGACTTGTTATAAACTCCCTAACTTATTTTTTAATAATAATATAAATTAAACGTCACAATCTAGCTATACGCCAAATTGACCTATGAGATCCCTTTGTTTGTGGGACAAGGGGCCCTCTCCATGCAATGATATGACTACTTAGTCAACAAAGGTGTATTTACCCCACTCTCTTCAGATTCAAACCTGTGACCTCCAAGGGTGGCAAGGACAATGTCTCTTTACGTGGATGACAATTCGTCTGTGTTTTGCCTGGTTTTCTACTTCTTTCTTCTATAATTTGTATAAACATAAGCATATCATAAACATGTCATTAGCTGCTCTAAAACCCAATCCATAATGGGTTTGAGAGGTGGTGGACAAGAAGAATCAACATAAGAATCAACCAATGATAGTTCCATGGATCAGGTGACTCGTGTTATATAGGAGATAGCCAAAGCCTTTTAAGAGGCTCTCTTATAAAATCATCCTCAAGCAAACCTAGTGTCATTTATTCCTGCCCATTTGGAAGCCAAGGTCTGGATTCCTAAGTTTGATGGTAGTTTCAATGGTGACAAGCTTAACTCTTGGTTGCACAATTGATTATCCCAATAATTGTCCAATACTACTTATCCTTTCATAAGTATTTTGTTCATAATCATTGTCTAGTAGTCCTTAGTATATATAAACATTTCCAAACTTGTATTTGATGGCCAATTTAAATATTGTTTAACATTTGCTCTTTGAATTAATGTTATTTAACATAGTTTCAAGCGAATGTGATGAATACATGGTGTGTCTTGGATACTTGAGCTTATTATGCTTATTGAGATGTTGTGCTATAGTTAATGTCGTTAGATACTTGGGGTATGTTGTAGAGTCCAATATCTAATCATTGGAATTGTTTTATGTATCTTCCACCAAGGGAACTATTGATCCTCCATGTGGCCACTTCACCTATGACAGTTGTAGAGTCCTCTTATCCAACAACCAAAGGAGATATTATTGGAATCCTATCACCTTAATCCATAGTGGTCATAGAGCGAGATATCAAGCCTCAAGAGGCAACAATTAATCCATTTGGAGTTTGAAATATCAAACTCAACTACATCATAGGATAAGTCCAACTACGAAGACAAGTTAATAATTTCCAAGTGAATAATTCTCAATCAACAAATTTTATAATAAAATAATAATAATCTAATTTTAAGGTCACGACCTAGCCAAATGCCAAATTTGATGTATGAGATCCCCTCATTTATAGGACAAGGGACCCCTCTACACAACAATTTCACTTCTTAGTCTATGAAGGTGAACATACCCTACCCCCTCCAGATCCAAACCTATGAGATCCAAGGAGGAAACACATGTTCTTAACTATTAGACCCACTTAAGCTATATTACCCTACCCATCTCTGAAGCTATATTACCCTGCCCATCTCTGAATTTGACCTTGTTAACTCCAAGGAGGAAAAACATGTGAAAAATATGGTTGTAAACAATGTCCCTCATAAAACAATTTATGTGAGCATTATTTTATGCAATGAATCTTAAGTGGATTATTCAAAGTCATGCAACCAGTGGTAACGGGACTAGTCAAACTCGTGAGAAATTGGTCGTTAATGAATAATTGCTCATATGATATGGATCACAGTGAATAACTCGAGTATTAAATACTCCACAAAATTGACCCCAAAAAATGGTATTCCATAATGTTGAATTACAAAAACCCCTGCATACTTAACAATATAATAACTTATGTAAAGAAGATATCATACAAAGTAATCACAAATATATATTATACTGTATTTTGTTTAAAATTCTCTAAGGTGATTATTATGAAACCACTCACTCATTGAGTGGACAAACTATATAATCAATTTGTTGAAAGATAACATTGCAACCAAATCACAAGTAGTTGCCTCGATGGGTGCCTAAATTGACATACTTTCAACACTCGTCTAGTACTTTTTTGCTCACCATTTTCCATTAATCACTTCCTTTTGATACTCTCCTTATCTAGTTTTGTCTCATTTATCATCAAGGTACAAATCTTTCCCCATATTCCATTATTACGTTATTCTTGTATATTTCTTAAAGGAACCTGATACTTTCGTGTATTAATGCTGCTACACAGGAGTGATACAGTAGCTACAACTCCTCAAAGTGGCTACAATACCTCTTTGCTACAACTCCAAGTTGTTGCGATTTTGGGCATAAACCAACTGTTATAACTCCAAGTGCACTCGTTGTTGTTGCAACTCTAGACAATCGTTGCAACTATGAGCACGCTTTTTGTTGTTGTGACTCCAAATAAATCTCACCAGCACAACAGTTTAGCCGACAATTGGGAAATGATCTTCATGAAGGAGGCGACAGGAGCCAAGTAGATGACTAAAAGAGAAATCGGTTTGCATACTCAATCATCACACGCCTGATTCTCACTAAAGTTTGACAAAATCAATATAATTGGATGAACAATCGGATTCTCACGGTTTCCCATCTGTCACTTTGTAAAATTTAGACATCAGTCATGTTGTATAAAAGCCTCAACTTCCCCAGAGTTGAGGGGGGAGGAAATTATTCCAGCGATAGGCATTCAACTGTTATTGTAGTTTCATACTTCTGCAATATAATTTATGTTCCTATTCCTCTTCGCGTGTTGATGTGTTGATGTTCGTGTGATTCTAATTTCATAGCTCAATGCCTTGTATAAGGGGGTAGGCCCCCCTCCTTAGTCAGGTATTGTCTATAACATTAGAATTAGGTATTAGAATTTCAATTTTGTTCATCTTATTATGTAGATGTTTTATTTTATTTGTTGTAACTCGAGATCCATAACATAATTTACATTTTGTAGTTGTCTCTTTAGTTTGCTGCAATTCTATGTTTGTAGCATAATTTATTTGATTATGTAGTTGTTTTATCTTTCAATCTATTGCAATTACAGATTCGTAGAACAATGCTTGTGATTCACGTGTGGTTAATATTTAGTTTTTTGGTATTGAGACTTTCACAGTTTCATATTGCAACTTAAGCGTTGATTCAATTTCTGTGAGTTTACGATCATAGATGCTTTCGTAGAGTTCATTACTGCAATTTGTGTCTTTACAGATTCTGTCATATCGGAGTTTTGTTGTTGCAACTTGCATTGCAACAACTCAAGTTGTTGAGATTTCTTTCATGTTGCAACTCAAGTTGTTGAGATTTCTTTCATGTTGTAGCTTCGTTGCTGCAACTTTTCTTGCAGTTGCACTTTATTTTGTTGTTTTTTATTTATCATAGCTTTAGTCTTCAACTATTTAGAATTGATTTGATTGTTGTTGGATGAGTGAGCACTTAATTGTCACAACAAACAAGATCTTCATTATACTTGAGTAAGTCACCAGTAAATCATAGTGTAGATTCAATTTCCTCAAGTGTGATTTTAATTTCCACAGGTGTGATTTCAATTTTTACAAGTGTGATTTCAATTTTGCAAGTGTGACTTTCCTTTTCTGGAAGTGCAATATTTACTTCCCTGCAACTTAGGAAATAGTCTAGTTTGGTGACTTAATTAAGTATCTTGAACCCTCGATTTGTGATAGTCTAAGTACTACAACCCCTTAGAAAAACATTACTACAACTTGCATATACGGTGCGCGATAGTTCATAAGTAAGATACAACCTCAGATTGATAATTAAATGTACACTTTTCGGTTGCTCGCTAATTAATTAGAAAGTAATTGAAAAGTTCATCATTTTTGGCGTCGTTGCCGGGGAATTGTCAAAAGAAGGTAGTTGTTGTTTACTTGTGTGGATTTCCTTCATTACAATAGATTAAATGTTACGATTTCTTTTCAACAATTTGTAGAATTATTTTATAATCTTTTCTATGCCCAAATATAGATATTAACAAGGTAGATTTATTAGCTCTTCCAAAAAATCCCGAAAAACTAACAGTGCAAGTCAATCACAAGAGGGAAAGGAGCTCAACCAGCCCAATTACTTATCCCCTACAACGAGTTTTCTTGCCAAGAAGAAGCTTGAAGCATCTCCTCAGGAATCAAAGACTGTACAAGGGTCTCTGCACATAGAGGGTCTACTTTTAAAAGAGCAGATCAACGAGCAATATCACTCTGAAGAGTTCCTTTTTCTTGAGTCACCTTTAGAAACAAAGGACAACCCTCGAAAATAAATGGCACACGAGATTGTCAAAGAGGAACCCTCTACTTTTAGATTCCCAATCAAAGAAATAGATGAGGAGACCAATATGAAGAACATCCCTCATTCATCCTTGCAAAACTTTCATGGGTTATCTAAAGAAGATCATGATACCTTCCTCTACGTTTTTGATGTACTTTGCAGAAGCTACGACTACATGACAAATGCCCAAAAACTTAATCTTTTTCCCGCCACACTCAAGAGCATTTCACTATGATGGTTTATGGGTCTTGGAAAGGATAAGATCCGTTCATGGGATCAAATGACAAAGAAATTCCTAGACAATTACCAAGACTACTGCAAAGATAAATAAATAAGAGAGGAAGTCTTCAAGATGATGCAACATGAAGATGAGAGCCTCAAATATTATGTTGAATGATTTACCTATAACCTGCAGAGGGCAAAGTAAGGAGATTTGGCTCCTGAGACATGACATGTCTTATTTCTAAGAGGAATCGAAGATGACTGTATATAACTCCTTAAGTTGATGGTTGGTGGAGATGTTTCTTAGTTAGAATATGATATTATCTTGGAACTTTGTCGTAAGTATTCTAGAGGTACATAAAAAACGGGCAAAGGGCCAAGAGATATACTGGCAAGAACATGAAAAATTGTTGGAAGTGGATTCATGAGTGTAGAAATCGAGAACATGTTAGAAGACTTCAAGATGACATACTTAGTTCCCTAAGCTCCCAATTGGATACATTGCAAATGAAGAAGAAGAGGGAAGAAGAAGAACAAGCATTGGTGATCTATTATCCGAGATGCAAAATTGAGCACCCAATGAGAGAATGTCCGTTGGATCAGATCGAGGTTTGTGGAATATGTAGCAAGGACCATGATACCCATAACTATCCATCCTTATTAGGATTAAAGGCTATTTAAGAACTAGAACAATTATGATATGTCTCTCAAAAGCGACTATGGAAGCCCAAACCTCAAGGTATGATCCAAGATCAATCGCAATATTTCAATTCATATTGGTGTTACACACCAAAATGTCACACTTAAGTGTCGCATCTATTTATGCATAAGTGTCATAAAGTGTCGTATGCACCTTACTAAGTGTCGCATGCACTTTGTCAAAGTGTCGTATGCACCTTATTAAGTGTCGCATGAAATTTACTAAGTGTCACAACACCTTGACACTATGAAAGAACATTTGTCATAATCCTTAGTCAGTGTGGAGGAGAAATATATCATATGAAGGTCAAAATACTATGTGCACATGGATTATTCTTTATTATTCATAAAAAGGAAATTAATTTAGTGTGAAAATCCACCTCACATTTAGTTTCCTAATCTCAAGGGGAAGTTGAGAATCCCATGGATGGTTGAGAGATTTTCTCAAACCAAAATTCTAATTTGGTGGATCTTGAGAGATATTTCCTCTTTAAAATCCTTGAGAGATATTTTCTCCCTAAAAATCTTAGAGATCCCAATTTAATGGATCTAGTGAGTGCTCTTCTCCATGGTGGTTAAACCTCCAAATCCTATATAATGAGGGCTTTCCATGGTGAAGGGGGGAAGATTTGAGGTTTCAAACATTGGATCCTAGGGAAAGAATTCAACATTTTTATTTCAAGATTCATGCAAGGGGTTGGACGACGAGAGATTGGTGAATATTCTACATCGTCAATCATTCTTTGTAAGTTCCTTCTTTGGCTTTCCAATTAATATCAACATGGCCTTTTCAATTCAAGTTCATGTGTTCTACATTTACTTGTCTATTGTCGTTTCAGTCTTCATAGATATATATGCTTTATATAATCATGTAGAGTAGGAAGAAGAGTTCCTTTGCTAGTCTTTGCAGGATTTCATTTACATTGAGGAGCTAGGAGATCAAGACTACGGATTGGAGCAGCGAGGACGAACATCGCAACAAGGTACATCATATTCTCATTCTTCTCTCTTGCTTGATTGATCTAGTTAGATCTATAGGGAAAGTAATAACCACTTGTTCTTTCAATCTTTGGACCAAAGATAGGTGTCTTGTTCCATAGTGGAGCTTAGCCTGTCCGCAGGGTCAGATTTATCACAACAATTGGACTAACCCTTCAATGCAATATGCTTCTCAACCATTGGGTATGCCAACACAACAATGGGTAGCTCCTCCTCCAAACCAGTTATGACAACAAGAATGGAGAAATCCCACCATAGGAGGACCTCAAAAACCTATGACACAACCACCCATGCAATTCCTTCCTCCTCCCCAAATGCAGGCATCCACTGTAAATGTGGTCAACCTGCATAGAATAGATCTAGCTAGAAAATACCACACACATTTGCAGAGAGAAATTGAGAAAGAAGAAGCAAGAGAAAGAATGGAAGAATTCTCATTAACCGTATTCCACACTCAAAGAGTGAATAATTTACAATAGATATAGGATACATGAGTAACTAATGAGCCATAGTGGTGGTCTAGAGTAATCTGGGCACACACTAGCAGTTACAGGAGTGAACTGCCACCTAGTCTATTCTCTCAAGCAGTTACGAGAGTGAACTGCCACCTAGTTGAGTTAACTAGTCAACTAGTCTTCAGTTAATTGACTGAACATAAAGTAGTGAGGAGTAGATCAAGGAATCAAGGGTAATGCACCACTCTGGTGATGATCCCAATGCAAGTGCACATTATCATGGTGATGATCTCAATGTTGAATGGTGACAAAACCAATGCAGCATCTAAACTCAACTCAACTAGTCAAACTGAAGTGTCAACTAAAAGAGAATATTCTCTAGGTGGAATATTCTCCCCTAAAATATAGGAGACTCGATAATGACTAATTATGACTAATAAACAAGGAAAAACCTTAGGAAAAATAAATCCTAGGTGTGTGTGAAGTAACTCCAACACCCCCCCGAACATCACTATGGTGAAAATAAAGAATGGGTCTCGCCAATG
>JASDQU011508676.1:10376-22620 GCA_032191745.1 Picea mariana
GCAATTGCTAAGCAACCGTGTCCTTCAATCCAAGAAGAGCTCGCAACTATGCAAGTTTGTGCTCGTTGAAGATTTTGTTGAAGATATATATGTCTGCACGGATCTGATGAAGTATATGCACCATTGAGATGTCCAAACATATCCACTTTATCTTCTTGTAATGAATAATATCCAAATAAAGTTTGGATGAAATTTTGAAAACCGTGCGGCCGTTTCCGGAAAAATGCTGAAATTTGGTTGATTTTAAAATGATCATAACTTCACTTCCCAGACTTCGTTTCAGACGAATTTTTTTTGAACTTGGATATTTTTCTTAGAGGAATTCAAATATCCAATTTGTTTATGCAAATTGTGCTCATAAAATATCATAATGGAGTCTGATGTGCGCGGCTCCCTTTTTTTCTTTTGAGATGCATGCATTGTGCATGGAAAAGTATCTGCATGTGACTCCTAAGATGCATGCCATATATCTTCCACATGAATTTCAGAAAACAAATCTAAAATGGAGTAGACATCATCTTCAATTAATGAAATACAAATTTTTGTAGATACTTGTGTAGAAGGCTCTTCAAACTAACATGATTTATCTTCCAGTGGCTTTTCTACATTCTCTATCTTGTCAACATTTTGCATGCATTCTTCATTATTCCCAAATAAAACCTCCAATCTACTCCATAAATCATTTGGAGTGAATTCTTGTGAGTCATCATATACTTGATGGAGAACTTCGAGAGAAATAAAATAGAGGATACATCTTATGGCCATATCTTGTCTATTGAGAAAGTCATTTTTCTCATCGACAGAATCAGGCTCTACTTCCATTTCCATAGTTATTTGGTACAAGCCTCTGCATCTGAGCATAAGCAAAATTTTTGGCTTCCATTCCAAATAGTTATGAGGCGTGAGAAGTATTTCTTGCGAATAATCCATCTTTTTGTTGTCTTCAATCTTTTGTACCTGCAAAAAAAATTTGGTGTAGATTTTTTAGCAGTCTGTCGGCTCTGATACCATGTAAATGTGTTTAACCTGCACAGAATAGATCTAACTAGAAAATACCACACACATTTGCAGAGAGAAATTGAGAAAGAAGAAGCAAGAGAGAAAGAATGGAAGGATTCTCATTAACCGTATTCCATACTCAAAGAGTGAATAATTTACAATATATATAGGATACATGAGTAACTAATGAGCCATAGTGGTGGTCTAGAGTAATCTGGACACACGCCAGTAGTTACGGGAGTGAACTGCCACCTAGTCTAGTCTCTCAGGCAGTTACGGGAGTGAACTGCCACCTAGCTGAGTTAACTAGTCAACTAGTCTTCAATTAACTGACTGAACAAAAAGTAGTGAGGAGTAGATCAAGGAATCAAGGGTAATGCGCCAATCTGGCGATGATCCCAAGGCAAGTGCGCATTACCATGGTGATGATCCGAATGTTGAATGGTGAAAAAACCAATGTAACATCTAAACTCAACTCAACTAGTCAAACTGAAGTGTCAACTGAAAGAGAATATTCTCCAGGTGGAATATTCTCCCCTAAAATATAAGAGACTGGATAATTACTAATTATGACTAATAAACAAGGAAAAACCTTAGGAAAAATAAATCCCAGGTGTGTGTGAAGTAACTCCAACATCCACATCTGCCCCTCCTTGACCATAACTACCTGCACAACCCATACCTAACCCAAATAATGGAAGGCCAAGTCAACCAACGCAAGCTGTTGGACTTGAAACCTACCCTACTTACTCCATCTCTTCCTTGGATTATAACGATATTCACCTTTGATCCAGGAAGACTCTAACCAAATACTAATCTCACATTAGCATTGAAGATTTAAACGAGGAGGTCCCAAATGAAGAATCAAAACAAAAACAATCTCAAGAACCTTAAAAATATCATAATGCCCACCCTATCCTGAAAGGCTAAACTGAGAGAAACCTTTTACACAACATGAGTTTGATTTCTTAGGAGAAATAAAAAATGTGTGTGTCAAAATACCGTTATTTCAAGAAATTGAGGATGTACCTATTTATTCAAAACCGGTATGAAAACTTTGTTTGAGGAAACCCGGTAGGAAACGAAAGGATCCCCAAACTATTCATGTCATGGGAAAACTATCAGACCTAATGATGGTGGGAGTTCTCACAACTAAATACTCTAACCCTGACAGTCCAGTCATTAATGTGCAGATCAACAACACACTTATTAGTAACATATTAATCGACCTTGGGACTACCATCAACGTTGTGACACACGAGACCATACAAGCCTTATGTCTTACGAGCCTTAGGGAAACTCCCATCGTACTTCGACTCGTTTATATATAAACCATTAAACTAGAGGGAATACTAGAAGATGCAGTGATCTCTATGGATTCGTGGGAATATCTCATTGAATTCATGGTCCTACAGCCCAAAACCTCTCTAGGAAGGTATCCTCTAATCTTGGGATGACCTTGACTAGCTACTGTCGATGCCTACATTAGTTGTCAGTTAGGAAACATGACCATTTTCAATGGGACATCCACCAGAAAATTAACCCTCTACCCTCCAGCTAAACCTAACATAGACTTAGAAACACCACCTAAGGTCGACGAAGAAGAGAGTGATGAAGAAGGGGAATCCCATCAAGTCTTTTCCATAGATCAATACTTAACTATAAGAGATCAAGCAAAGGACAACAAAATCAATGATTTTATAGCCTCTTCATCTTCCTCAGGAAACACACATATTCTTGAGCATGTTATGAAACTAGAAACTCAAGTTTCTTTAGCCTCAACAAGCATTTCACCCACATAACACAAACTCGCACCACAAAAAGATCAAGGATCCCTTCTGGAAGCCATAGAAATCAGCCCGGGGAAAACCTTGAAAATCAACCAAGGACTAACCGAAAAACAAAAGGAGCGACTAGTTCAAGTGTTGCAAAAGCACAGTGATGCCTTCACCTGGGATTACTCTGACATGAAGGGAATCCACGATGACCTATGCACACATCATATGTATATTAAGGAAGGAGCCAGATCCATCCACCAACCCCAATGCCAGATGAACCCGACAGTGAAAGACATAGACAAAGAAGACCTACATAAACTACTTACAGCTAACTTCATCTATCCCATTTTTGATAACCAGTGGGTCCCCCCTCTTGTCATGGCACCAAAGAAAAATTGTAAATGGAGAATTTGTGTAGATTATAGAGAACTAAATAAAGCAACACATAAATATCATTTCCCATTACCATTTATCGACTAGGTCCTGGACACATTAGCAAGAAAGAAGTATTTTTCTTTCCTCGACAGATTCAGTGGATACACCAAATCCAAATCGCACCCGAAGACCAAGAGAAAACAATGTTCACCTATCCTCGAGGGACATTTTCCTACTGTGTTCTACCATTTGGGTTATGCAACGCCCTTTCCACCTTTCAACGAGTGGTTATAGGTATATTCTCTAATCTAATTCATGATTGTGTAGAAATATATATGGATGATTTCACAACATATGGGGGTGAATTCGATGAGGCATTAGCCAATATAGAAAAGACGTTAATAAGGTGCAAAGAGTAAAAAATCACCCTCAATAATGAAAAATGTTTAATGATGGAAACTGATGGCATCGTATTGGGACATCACATCTCAAAAAAAGGTATTCAAGTTGATCCAGAAAAAGTAAGGGTAATACTAAATTTTCCAATTCCAACTTCGCAAAAGCAGGTACGAAGATTTATAGGATATGCTAGTTATTAACATAGATTCATTGAATTTTTTTCACGTATTGCCCGTCCATTATTCACTCTACTTAAAAAACACATTGAGTTTGTTTGGACAAAAACATGCCAACATGTGCTTGATGAATTGAAAATCAAAGTATCTGAAGCTCCTGTACTAAGAGGGCCTAATTAGACCCTCTCGTTCCACATTTCTACAGATGCATCAAACACCGCTATCGGAGCTGTTCTCAAACATCTAGAAGGAAAGGACCCATATGAGATTTACTATGCAGTAAGAATCTCTTGTCTGTAGAATTGAAATATACAGTAACCAAGAAATAGTTTTTTGTTGTTATTCATGAAATAAACAAGTTTAGACACTACATTACCGGATATCGTGTAATCTTACGTATTGATCACGCTGCTATTAAATATTTAATGAACAAACCTATCACCAATGGCAGGGTCACTAGATGGTTGCTTTTATTGCAAGAATTTGATATTACCATTATAAATAAACCATGAAAAGATAATGTAGTTGTCGACTTTATTTCTATAATAACATCTAATGAGAATGAACCTCCAATACACAATTGTTTTCTAAATGAACACCTCTTTGCAGTGTCTACTAACTCACCTTGGTTTGTAGATATTGCTAAATTTTTGGCTGTAGGAAAACTTTTGCATCATTTGACTCCCAAAGAACAACAAAGTATAGTAAGGAAAAATGAAATATTTTCATGGATTGATGACTGCCTCTTCTACATTGGGCCTGATTTGATTATTAGAAGATGTGCACAAGAGGATGAAGTCCACAAAATACTAAAAGCATGTCATGATGGGACGTGTGGGGGGCATTTTGCAGATAAAAGGACTGGGTACAAGGTACTCCATCAGGGGTATTATTGGCCCACACTTTTCAAAGACACCAAAGAGTATGTGAAAAGGTGCGACAGTTGTCATCGCATGGGTAGACCCGTACAAACATATGAAATGTCACTACAACCACAAATGGTGTTCGAACCTTTCAACAAATGGGCCATTGATTTTTTAGGACCAATAAATACCTCTTCGTGTTGACATTCCTACATCCTCATTTGCACAGATTATGTCATAAAATGGATGGAGGCAAAAGCACTTCCAACATCAACCAAACAAGCAATAGTGGATTTTCTCCATGAATAGATCTTTTTAAGGTTCATAATACCATGAGAGATAGTGTCCAATGAAGGAACTCAGTTCACATCATTTCTTGTCAGTGACCTGATGGACAACTACAAGATCAAACACAGAGTAGCAACACCATATCACCCACATGCAAATGGACAAGTAGAGGGGACTAATAAGATCCTTGAGACCATCATCACTAAAATTGCCAAATTACATCTCAAGGATTGGGTTGATAGACTCCCCAAAGATTTATGGGCCTACAAAACCACATGGAGGACTACTACAGGATGCACACCCTATGAGTTAGTATATGGGAAAATAGTACTACTGCCCATTGAGACAAAAGTCAGACACTTAGGACGATAATACAACTTAGGTTGGAGCTATTAGAGGCTCAAAAACAAAGATTGCTTCAAAATAACGAGTTGGATGAACTACGATAGGATGCCCTACAACAAGCCACGATAATACAACGTCAAAGGGCTAGATGGCACGATAATTTTATCAAGAAAAAGAAGTTCAAAGCTGGAGATTGGGCATTATTATGTCATTCTAGGTTCAAGGGCTTCAGAGGAAAATTTCGCAGTAGATGACTCGATCCACATGATATTGATACAATATATGATAGTGGCGCCATCAAACTACGTACCATAGATGAAGACAAAATTTCTCTAATGTCCAATAGGCATAGACTTCACTTATATCACTGACCCCTATCAAAGGAATCTTTTTTGAGAAAGAATGCAAATGGGTGGCCCGATAATGATCTGGAACTTGTTCAAGATGAACGAGTCCTGACTAGATAATCTCCATTCTTCTTCTTTTCTGAAAAAAAAAGAAGGAAAAAAGGAAAAAATGGAAAGGTGAAAACCAGCTTAGTTGGCGCATTAAAAAAAAAAAACATGGAATAAACAATAAGGGAACTTCATGGTTTTGTGATGGTTATGTCAGGATCCTTCTTAATAAATTTTAATAAAGACTTGTTTTTTCTAATAATATTCTTCTTTTCACGATATGTAGGTGAAAATAATGTTGTTGCAATTCCCTTTATTGCACCTTCCTTTGTCGCAACTATTCTCGTTACTGAAAGTCCTTTTGCCACAACTAAACCCTTTTGTTGCAACTCTCATTGCTTCAACTCCCCTTTGAAGCTCCGCTTCATTTCACAAATCTCCCTTCTCTCAATCCCTTGGTTGCAACTCCACTTCCAACCCTCCTTCATTTCACAAATCTCCCTTCTCTTATTCGTTTTGCTACAACTCCACTCACATTTTACCTCCCTTTCTCAAATCTCAACCCTCTCATTTTTGTTGTTGCAGCTTTGTTGTTGCGACTCACGTTGTTGCAAATCTGCTCGCAGATTTATTCCATTTTTTCACTTTTCACCCACACCTTTTTCCCTGCACTACTGTTGCTACAATTCCTCTCTACACCACTGAGTTTCATCGTGAATGTTGCAGCTTTGTTGCCACAACTCTCATTGATGTGACTCTGCTTGCAACTTTCACGTTCGGAGCATCACCGTTTCTACACTTCCGATCGACATAATTAACAATCTTGATGCTACAATTTTGGTTAGGACCGTTGATGTGACTATGTCTTCCATCGTCGTAACTCCATCAAAACTGTACTTGTACAACCACTGGAGGTAAGACATGATAGGTACGAGTTCCAATAAAAATTTACAATCAATAGTTGTAATGGCATGTGTCTATTATCATTCCTTCATAACCGCCACCTCATACCATCATAACTATATTCATGATTTGCATACCCACCACCCTTATAGCCACAATTCCAAATTCACCACCCGATAACACGTGTCGCCCTTGAAAACACCAACACTCAGAGTTAGCAGATAAAAGGAACCATGAGAGGATCATTAACATGCATGGAGCGTACTGAACCAACTCTACTTGAGGTTTGTGACAACATCAGACAAATTCTAGGACAACCTGGTTGGATGGAATACATGCTATGTCTACGGGGATATGATGATGAAATCAGTCTAGAATTTGCCCTGAATTACAGAGCCGAAAAATCCATAGTATCAGGTGCGCAGGTAGAGGTCACTGAGGAAATAGTGGCGAAAGTCACTGGGTTACCTTGGACATGAGAGAGATGGTATACCAGAAGGACTTCACAGCTGGAAATTCTGAGGCAGTTCGTCGAGCCAGGTCAATCCTTAGTAAACGAGGGTACAATATTTGAATGTTGATCTTTGCCACACCCATGGGACGACATGGCTATCTTCGTACAATGATATTTCACTTGCGAAGGTCGCTATGGAGTTGTCTACATTCAACAAATCTTCCTACTTGACCATCTACGCCACAACTGGCCAATTAACATGCCAAATTTCTTATTTCGGATGTTGCAGATGATAACAACGCTCGTCCAAAGGGAAAATAACCCCAGAGAGGTCGTATCACACCACAACCTTATCAAGCTCTTGGTGGAGCATGCACTGCACAAGGAAGGCCATACTTGGAACAACATCGTCCAACCACATGTTCTTCTCACCAAAAGCAAAGTGGTTGCACTTCAAGCAGCCCAACAAGAAACATCTACACTTTCGACACTAGAAGGGGCCGCAACTGCAACTCCTCCACTAGGGAACAATGAACCGAATACAATGAACCCAATTACTATGAGTCCTCCACCAAAGAAATCCAGGAGGGAAACTAGGAAAAGGGGCCAACCTGTTGCAACTCTGGTTAAGGATGACCATGATAATGATGTGGAAATAACGACCAACATACCCCCCAAAAAGAGATTCAGAGGGTTTATAAAGAGGCAAGACTTCATGCTAAAGAAACTAAGAACAAACCATGTGGTTGCAACGCAACATAAAAATAGGAGAATTGTTGAGCCCAAAGAACAAGCCCAGGAGGAGCATCAAGAAATAAAGGAAGCAAAATCCTCCCCTAACACATAAGAATAAGGGGAGGACATTAACCTGGAAGCCTATGAGGCCTTGGATGAGACACAAGAACCAGAACAAGGCACTCTTGGCAAAGGCCTTATCACTCTCCTTGCAACATATTAGATGAAGAAGAGTTAGAGGTGAAATCCCCCACTGACCCACCGGTACCAATGGGGAGCCCTTTTGAAGTACAAGATGCAACAGAGGGAGAGGACCCAACACAAAGAAAAGAGGAACATGAGGAAGAAGCTTATGTTGTTTCACCAAAACTAGCAAAAAGCACTCCTCTAGCACACTCTCCCAGGCCTCAAGAGCCACATATGGAGAAGCCTGAGCAATCTAGCAATACAACAAACAAAGAGGATTTGGAACTTCTCATTGATACAACAGTAAGCATAATTGAGGAAAATAAACAGGAAACAATGCCTCTTACTGAATCAACAAGAGGCACTATTAACGAATCAAACACTACTACTCCAGAAGAGAAGCAAGAAGTAGAACCAAAGGCCCCTACTATTACACAAGGGCTAGTAGGAAGTTCTTTGGGGGAACGACCTACCCATTCACATAATTCAGAAAGAGAAGAACATGAAGTAGAAGAGGTTCCACCAGGAAATACTTATGGAGATGAATCAACTGATGCACTAGACCTAGGGCTACAAGAACCACAAACTGTTATTCTAGAAAGGAAAATTATTACCACAACTTGGGTAAATATCCCACACTCCTTACCCATTTGTGAATCTCTGGTAAAGAAAAACAAGATGTTAAGAATGAAGAACTGGAAGCTTCAACTTAATTTGAAAATGTTAAAGGATGAGCTGGATGAGCAAAGGATACCTGAGAAATCAGGTTACCCTGCAACAAGTCCTCTTACTATGGGGGAACCCTTCACCAATTCACAAGAAATAACTCAACTCAAAGAGACAAAGGAAGTAGTTTTCAAGGATACACATTTTATGTTAGTTGATAGGGTCACTCAGACATAAACATAGGAGTTTCAACGGAACAAGATATCAATGAGGAGAAGGGGGAAGCAAGAGAGGTAACCTGTTGTGTCAGTGACCTCTAGGATCACCCTGATTTCTCTTACACCGAGTGATTGTTGGTTGCATGAGGACATGGAACAATTTTGGGTCAGGGGAGATGACGAGTGCCTAATTGGCATACTTTCAATTCCCATCTAATACCTTTTTTCCTACCATTTTCCATTAATCACTTCTATTTGATACTCTCCTCATCTAGTTTTGCCTCATTTATTATCAAGGTACAAATCTTTCCCCATATGCCATTATTACACTATTATTTTATATTTCTTAAAGGAACTTGCTACTTTCATGTACTAATACTGCTACATGGGAGTAATACAGTAGTTGTAACTCCTCAAAGTGGTTGCAATACCTCTCAGCTGCAACTTCAATTTGCTGCGTTTCCGGGCACAAACCAACTGCTGCAACTCCAAGTGTACTCGTTGTTGTTGCAACTCCAAGCAAGCTTTTCATTTTTGCGACTCCAAATAAATCTCACTAGCATAATAGTCAACATTGTAGCCAACAATTGGGAAATGATCTTCATGAAGGAAGGCAACAAGAGGTGAGTAGACGAATAAAAGAGAAATCGATTTTCCTACCGAGTCATGACACGCACGATTCTCACTAAAGATTGACAAAATCAATGTAACCGAATGAACAATCATATTCTCATGGTTGTCCATCCGTCACTTTGTATAATTTTAAACATCAGTCATGTTGTATAAAAGCCTCAACTTCCCCAAGGTTGAGGGGGGTGGAAATTATTCCAGCGATAGGCATTTGGTTGTTATTGTACTTTCAAATTTCTGTAATGTAATTTATGTTCATGCTCCTCTTTGCGTGTTGATGTATTGATGTTCGTGTAATTCTATTTTCATAGCTCAGTGCCTTGTCTAGGGGGGTAGGCCCCCCTCCTTAGTCAGGTACTGCCTGTAACATTAGAATTAGATATTAGCATTTGAATTATGTTCATCTTATTATGTAGTTGTTTTTCTTTTATTTATTGTAACTTGATATCCATAACATAATTTACATTATGTAGTTGTTTCCCTAATTTGTTGCAATTCCAAATTCATAGCATAATTTATCTGATTCTGTAGTTATTTTTTCTTTCAGTCTACTGCAATTACAGATCCGTAGAACAATGCTTGTGATTCATGTGTGGTTAATATTTAGTTTTCTAGTATTGAGAATTTCACAGTTTCAGATTGCAACTTAAGCATTGATTCAATTTCCATGAGTTTACGATCATAGATGCTTTCGTAGAGTTCATTAATGCAATTCGCGTCATTACAAGTTCTGTCACATCAGAGTTTCGTTGTTGCAACTCTGCTTGAAGCTGCACTTTATTTTGTTGTTTTTGATTTATCATAGCTTTAGTCTTCGGTGGTTTAGGATTGATTGGATTGTTATGGGATGAGTGAACACTTAATTGTCACAACAAACAAGATCTTCATTATACTTGAGCAAGTCACCAGTAAATCATAGTATAAATTCAATTTCCGCAAGTGTGATTTCAATTTTCGCAAGCGTGATTTCAATTTCTGCAAGTGTGAGTTTCCTTTCTTGTAAGTGCGATATTTACTTCTTTGCAACTTAGGAAATAGTCTAGTTTGGTGACTTAATTAAGTATCTTGAACCCTTGATTTGTGACATTCTAAGTACTACAACGCCTTAAAAAAATAACACTACAACTTGCATATACGGTGTGTGATAGTTCGTAAGTAAGATACGACCTCAGATTGATAATTAAATGTACACTTTGAGTTGCTCGCTAATTAATTAGAAAGTAATTGAAAAATCTGTCATGCCTAAAGAGTCAAATTGTCAATCTCATGTTGATTAGCACTCAAAATAATCAAACTACTTACAATAAATATTAAATTTGTTTAATTATATCAAAAGAAATACAATCATCCCCTTAAATCCAATAAAAAATTAACTAATATTGAAATATGATTGAATTATTTAATTAACCCTTATTTAAAAAATTCAACTCTTATAATCTCAACTGGACATACTTAAATCAAGTAAAATAATGATATAAATCAAGTAAAATCATGATATTCATGAGTTTTGGTTGCGGTGAAAGCTACCTACCAAGTGACCATTCATACCCATTATGCCACATCTTATATATTGTAAATATTAAATTTGTTTAATTGTATCGAAAGAGATACAATCATCCCCTTAAATCTAATAAAAAATTAACTAATATTGAAATATGATTGAATTATTTAATTAACACTTATTTAAAAAATCCAACTCTTATAATCTCAACTGGACATACTTAAATCAAGTAAAATCATGATATTCACGAGTTTTGGTTGTGGTGAAAGCTACCTACCAAGTGGCCATTCATACCCATTATGCCACATCTTATATACTTCTTTGGAAACTAAATTTAAAGAAGACCAAGGCCTTATCTCAACTATGATCAAGGAAGATCCTAATAACTCGAAGTTAATAAGATTAGTTAATAAGATCATATAGAGGATTATTGATTAATATTTCATTAGATATAGGTCTAAGAAAACAACTTATATATTTCTCAACATTCATTATATCATGAATGGTGACCCTTCCTAATGAAAAAAAAAATTAATTATATCATGAATGGTGACCCTTCCTAACGAAAAGAAAATTTAATTTAATCGAATCGTTGATTCAATCCATTTTTCTCATTTTACCTATCCATATATTAGATGTGTATTCCATCATCACCCAGGCGAAGCATGGCGAACCAGACCCCAGGCGATGAAGGCTTACTAGACACCAATACCCAGAATCTCCAACAGCACAAGGCTAGACCACTGATCATGTTTCGCCTCGATCATTGATCTCTCACTTTATCGTTTATCGGTCCCAGTCTCTTTCATTTCCTGTTTTTTTCCGCGACCTGCCTTATAGACTGTCGGCCACTGTCTGCTCCTTACCTCTCTGTTCTGACTGGGAATGGTATCCCGTGACCACTTGCCAACTGACAGCTCTTGTTTTTTCTACAGCTTCCTCTGACTTTGTCCCCTCCCTCAGTACTGATACAGTGGGTCACTGTGGTCCCCCTGTGGCTATATATGGCTTCCCAGCCCGATTTTCCCTCGCTTTCTACCGACGACCTTTTTTGGAACCAGGAGGGATTATTGGACCATATAGATTCTATGGTATATAGATCTTCGACTCTTCCCTCCAAAACTTTTTCAAATTCTTTTACCCCTGCTCCAGAGCTCTTTGCTAGTAAAAGACTCCCCTCACCGTCTAGAGCGCCCTCTCTGAGCTTTCCTTCGAATGTTCCACTGGTTTCAAACAGGTCTCTCCCCGCTCCACACAGACCTTCCCGACCTGAGATCCAACTAGCACAGCCCTTTTCCCACCGAGATGCCTCCACTGGACGCAAGGTTTGGAA
>JASDQU011508676.1:22720-33133 GCA_032191745.1 Picea mariana
AAGAATATAACACATACCCAACACAAGGTCCATGTCTTCAAGAGTGATTTCATCTTCAGGTTCAACCTCATTTGTTCCTTTCTGATTTATCTTCCTTTTTATTTTATTGGTTACTAGAATCTTGTGGGTTCTTTCAAGAATTCCCTTAGGAGGATTATGGTCACCTCCATCATCGAAATTGTCCTCCTTTAATTCACAACTTTTCCATGCTGTCGATGTTGTTCAGTGGTGCTAACCACAATTTCAATATCTTCTTGATTTATTTCAATAGGAATTGCCTGAGGATTCTGGCTACCCCCTTCCTCCTCTCCAAATAAAAATGTATTTGCAAATGCAACTTTGTAACCCACATAAATCATATAATTCATGAACATCTGATTAGGGTCAAACCCTTTAACTTCATTTTCTAGATTTAAATTGAATTGGTCGAATTGAACCGAAAATTCATTGATGCTAGTAATACTTTTCAATACTATTTCTCCAATATTCCAAGGCAAAGGGATAAATTGCCATTTTCTTTTCTCAAGGAAGAAATGAGCCCATAATCTATATTGTCTGCACACTTCTACTACAAACATCTTATCTAATACATAATATTGAAGGTGTGAGGGATTCTCTTTGGAACAATAAACCTTGATGATGCTAAAATGTTCGATTGTTTCAAAACTTCTTCTTTTATCTAGAAATGTTGTTCCTTCTAAAGACAATCTTGAAGTACTTAGTCCAAAAACGAGCTTCTTAAAAGGAGAAACAAATGAATTATGCACTTCATAAAAATGGTACATGGCCTTTTATGTCCATAAGGCAGGGTATCATGTCTGAACTGGGTCAAATTTCTAGTTGATGTGTTTGTCTAAACACAACCCTTTAAAAATGTGACAATACATGATAACAAAGATTAAATACGAGGACATATAGAATTTCTTACTCTTTTTGAAAATTGCCAGTTGAAAAGAGAGTTCATCAGAAATAATATTTGCCCAATCGTAAACTTATTTTTCATGAATGGAGAAATATAGGATGTATAGAACCAGATGAGGACCAGTAGCAATGGATTCTTGTCGAACCACCCTGGCGAACAACCAAACCATTTTATGATAGGGGTTCCTTAGAAAATTAACATGTATAGCTGATATGTCTTCTGATATCATGGCCAGATCTTCTAGATATTCTAGCAAGAGTTTGAATCCACCATTTATCGCATTCAAGAATTTTTTAGCTTCATCCCCCTTGAAGGTAATTTCTAGCTCTGGAAGTCTAAGAATTCTTTTAAAGACATAAGGACTTAAAGAAATTGGGGATTCCCTGAGAAGTTGAATTAGTTGTTGGTTCTTATCAAACTTATCTATACACTAGGGAATTAATTCTTTGCATTCGAATACCTTTGGAACACAAGATCTTGTAGCAATCACAGATGTCCAAATCCGATTAATATTTCTCTCAGAAAGTGGCAATCTCAAATAATATCTATAGGCTCTTAACCACTAGAATTTCTGGTCTTCTTGTCCAATTAAGTTTATGGTATCCTCATATAACTACTCTCTCCTTCTGGTTGTCATGCTAAATGAAGTTGGCGAACTATTGTGCAATTCCTTTTCCAAAATGTTGTTATCAAGGTAATCCCATTTATTATACAATACTTCGGAGCCTTTGGTTTAAAGAGCTATTAATACAAAACAATCTTGAAATTAATGGAGGAGAGTCTCAAGAACGTCGCTATTAATTACGACCTTTGATACTTAACCATTTGTTATCTTTGTGAGATTCACATTAAATGTTAAAATGAGAATGTGGCAAGATTAGATGAAGATTTACAACAGGGTGGTGGAGGATCGAAGGTATGTGAAGAAAAGATGGAGTGATCGTGAACCCGCGGTGAAAACTCGTAAAAACAACTAAGTATGAGAACTCAATAGAGATCAGGGATATGTGAAACAAAAAATGAAATCAATGTGAACCCATGAACCCGTGGTAGAGTTTCAATATTTTGAGTAAGTATGAAAGTGAATAGGTCAAATGTAGAGGATCAAGTTAAGTGGAGAGTAACTGAAATGATGTAGACCCACAATGAAAACTTGAAAAATAGACTAAGTATGGAGGATCGGTCGGACCTAAGGGTTACGGTAATAGTGAGTGAATCAAAGAACTCCTTTAGACCCGTGATGAAGCATTTCAAGAAAAAAATCTAAGAATAGGTGCAAAATGAGGGCAATAGAACAAGAGGGTGCAATTTGGAGACCGCGGAGTTTTGGATCTAAAGAAAATAAATGTTGTTGACTCATGACAAAGTGAAATTTTTTCTAAGTATGGAAACAAATATACAAGAAAGACTTTACAAGGGCTTAGAAAGGATCAATAGTTCTCTTGGGAAATATCTCTTTACTTGGGTACTGGCACACATAATAGGTTCCCTTGATGGTCCTCTGATACCTAAACTTGCTAAATTGCATAAAGTATTGAGCTTGTGTGAAGTTTGAAGGAGATACCCAGTGAGAGTTGTTCACTTGGATTTTGTATTTAGTGATGGCCCACTTTATATGCTTCTTAGGACTATTTCCCCTTGTGATTGTTGGTTTTACTTAATTCCATGGTTTTGACTGACTTGGGTGCACTCAACATGCTCTTTGGAGGATGTYTRTTTGCTTTCACCTAGGACATTGTGGATTTTTTATGGGATACAACATGGGTGATGCCGAGCATTGGGTCAATTGGTGGTTGTCCTAATTCATATACATCCTCTCATACCTCCTGGACCTTGGAYGATGGACATATGAGCTCTCATTTGACATATATGGTGATGATGGTTGGTAGATGGGCATAAATCCCACACCTTATACAATACACCCCACACTTTATATAGTGCACCCAACACCTTATTCAACATTTGATGGGGGAAATTGCACTTGGTTATGCCTGTGCACTACTAAGAGAGGTGACACATGATCAATTCAGCTTGGACGCTAGCTTTCCAACCTTGGACATTGAGCTCCTTGATGATGTCATCATGCACCAGGGTTTGATTAATGATGATGAGATTTCTTGCCATTGGGGAACCATTTGATGGCTTGCATGAACCTTGATGAGGAGACACACCTTTCCACCTTGCTATCACCTATTGGATGATGAGACATGGCCTTTGGAGGCTTCACACATGCCATTGGAGCATGACATCACCAGAAATATGACTTAGGAGGGAATTATGATGGTGTATTAACATGATTATTCATTGTTAGAGGCTATTTGAGGGGTTGGCCCCAATTGTGTCATGGATTGCTATTGTTTTACATCATTATGTGGACATATGCACCAAGGTTACCTCATATAAATGAGGCTAGTTCTCATTTGGATCAAACACAACTCACTCACTTGTGAGATCACTACTACTTGTATTCTTCTATTTTATTCTCGCTATGGATGTCTTATGCACACCTTTGGAGTGACTTGAATGGATGCTTTCTCTTGTCAATGGTGGATTTTTCATAAACTAGGGTTTCTTCACGCTATATGCCTTGACTAGTAAGTGTTTTCTTATGTGCATTTTATATTTCTTGGTAAATTTTGGTGAATGATCTATTAGAGAGGTAATAGTTGCATGCTGTCATTATATCCCTTGAATGATCTTGAAACCTTAAGGAAGGATCAGGAGAGTTTATCCCCTTCCCTTGTTGTATTTACCTTGACTTTGTTGAAGCATTCAATATTTTCCTTAAGGGTTAGGAGTGACTATCCCTTTAAGGTTTATCTTGGCTAAGGTTTAGTTCTATGAATTAGGAGTGGCTACCCCTCTAGGGTTTAAAACTTAGTTTCCATCCATTTTCTTTGCTAGAAGCATTAGAAGAAGTGGGAAGGTATCTAGGGTTTATGAGAGGACAAAATATAGAGGCTTTTCTTTTGAGGTTTGACATAGGTTTATGAGAGGATAACCCTAGGGTTTAAACATTTATCTTTTCTCTTGTGATTATCCTCCCCTTGATGTGTTGCATTGACTCCATTTTCCCTAAGAAGGAAACGACACTAGTCTCTTGTCTACAAATGTTTACAAAACTCATACAAACTCTCTTTCTCTCAAAGGTACTTGATAACCAAATCCCTAACCTCATTTCCACATTAATTATGACCCAACGCTTCGGAAAAAAAGTGAATTTATTGTCGTTGAAGGTTTGCTACAACCATTAGGGATGGAATAATTGTTATTAACTTACTTAATATTGGGACAAAATCAGCTTATAAATATTTGTTGATGACTGTATGTTGATCTACTCATTGAAGGCTTAATTCTAAGATACAATTGCTACTTTTCCTGGGTTGATTTCTTGTTGTTGTTGCAAATTATACTTTGATGATATACACTTGTTTACTGCTACAATTAGTTTTACTTGATATCTAGTTTCTAGAGGTGATTAGTCGTTGAATTGACTTGGTAATTAACCATTTTATGCATTGGAATACTTATTGTTTCACACACGTTAACCAATTACCTTTTACAACTAATCCCACCCTTCCTACTTTCCTAGACCTAGACTATTTCATTGAGTGACCAAGATAGGGGGACACAAACTTGCCTCTATCTTGCTATAGGATCCCTTGATGTCATTAGGGAAACCTCCCTTGTGTTGTATCTCTTTCCTTCACTAAAATTAGGGAACTACTTGCTGAGGTGACAATGACAAGTACTTCTAGTTGTTACACAAGATTGGCATCTTGTTAAGGGATTTGCATAAGTATAAATCCTATGATAACATTTTGGCGCCACTGTGGGGGAGAATTGAGTCATTCCTTATGACACTTTCTTGGTAAGCTTACCCCAAAGCCTTACTCCTATAGCTTACCTAACGAATCCATTGAAGAAGAACTTTCTTCCTTTCCCACATGTTGATGAGCCTTGTCTAGAGAGCTCATGTGACGACTCCACTGGTATAGGAAGGTGTCATCCTATTCAAAGATATTATAACATTATAAAGTGATGGAATCATGGAACCTTAGGATTATCATAGAATGTATCCTTCTATTGATTTTGAAAACATTCATGCATACCCAAATAAGTTTGATGTGAAATGGTCGAAAAATTATTGAAAAGATGAGGGTGATCGATCTTTGGTCGTTACTCATCTTGTAAAGTTGTTGAAATACATATGGGAAGTAGAGGTGATACATGAGGATATACAAATAAAATTGTTTTTATATTCCTCGTCGAGAAAATTACGAGACTGGTTCAAGGATTGCTGCAAACTAAGGAGTATATATTCTTTCACATATCTCATTAACAAATTTCTTGAGCATTTGAGTCTAGTGTTTTAGACATATGAAAACACTCTTCAAGAGATCACATCAGCCCTTAAAGAAGAAGGATTATTCTCTGACATTATTGAAGAATACCTTAGGGAAGCATACCATGCTCAAGGACAATGCCATGAAGAAGACCCCGTTGAGGATACTCATCTGCATGAAGACGAGTCTTTAATATTTTCTCCACCTGTTGAAGAATATGAAGAATTAGTGAGGAATGAGAACCCAAAGAGGAAATTCATGAAGAAGGTTACCAAATCCTCGAAGAGGAGAAAAAATCACCTCATGATTCCATTAAAGAAAATGAAGACTCAATTGATGAAAGAGAGCTTGAAGAACATGTTCATGATGAGAGTTACCAAGAACATGAAGTAGATCATGAGATTCCTTATGAATATATTGAAGAAGAACACTTTGATGAAGCACATCATGTTGAATACCCAATCCATGAAGGAGGCCCTCATGAAGACAAGACATTGGTATTTATTCCTCCATTTAATGAAGATGAAGTCACCCAAGCTTCCCTCTCTCCTTCACATGAAGACTAGAATGAGGTAAGTTGTGCTCTTTTTCAAGCCCTTGATTGTTATGATGCATCTTTTCATGACTTAGAAAATGAAGAATTCTTGGAGGAACCCTTGGATGTAGTAGATTCATCTAATGAAGAGCATGCTGATTTTATATGCATTAGAAGACATAGATGGGATAATGATTGCTTTCATTTTGATGGAAATCCCATTTATGATGACAACAATGGCTCTAGAATCAAGGATGCAAGTTTGTCATCTTTGGAATATACATCTATGATCATTGTTGATTTGGGTTCTTGGAAATGTGAAGATGAAATGTTCACATATTTGTTTCAACCATTTAAGAGTGATCCACTGCGCCATTCTCATGATGAATTCTAGCCATTTCCTATAAGTTTTGATATGTATTCTTTTGAGCACTTGGATTTATTCTATGAAGAAAATTTTCAACCACCTTTGTGCTCAGATTTCAATGAACATTATTATGAGGGAATGATTCACCCAACATCACAAGAATCTAATAGTGAATATTCCCAACCTTCTTTTTACTCATCTTTCTATTTCATTGAAGATACAATTGGGAATTATCTTTCTGATGATGACTTATCTATTGGGAAAAGTTGTTTTCAACCTATGGTTTGTTGCAGGAATTTTAATTTTCAATCACACATAGAAGATAAACAAGCCCTATTGTCACACACCCACTATGGCATAATAAAATTTTCGCTCTTCTTCATGGGATATAATCCTCGAAATCCTATGGGGGCCTGGCACAGGCTAGTTCCTCCCTTGTCCACCTCCATGTGATTGTTGGTTATGGCCACAGGCCAACCAAACTAGGTGTCTGCAAACCCCGAAATGCTAAAGTTATGAAATATTGAGACTGCAGCCCCACTCCAACAATACGTCGCGTTTCGCGACTTCAGTAGTTTCAACGCAAAGCGCCCTGATTCCTTGTCCTCGGAACTTCCGAAATCCTGAAATTCTGGTCCTCCTTCTCCTAAGAAAGATCAACGGCTCAAAGCCTCTCCTGATCCAACGGCTCAGATCCTTTCAGAGTTTTATGGGTCAAGAGTTCAAAACTCTTACCTCTTGTTTTCTCGGTAACCGAATTACCGAAATCTCCTTTCGGGGATTTTCTCGAAACCTAGACTGCGTGCACCTTTTGGGACTTTAGGATTTGCGATTTCGCGAATCCGCCGCGACCAAACTCTTGGTCCTTCAACCTCCCGGTATCCAAAATCCCGATGGGTTAGGATCTCTGCCACGTGTCCTCTGAAATGGATGGTCCCGATGCTGTCGCTGTTTCACGTACCGAGAGTTTGAAACTCTCGGTACCAAGACCACAACCTCCTCTACGTCCCAAACTCCGAATAGCCAAAATACCAAAATCCAATGGCTCCTCTTCTGTATCAGGATTTCATGAACCAGGAATTCGCGATGCAGCGACTCCACGATTCTATTCCTTCAACCTTCCGGTATCCGAAACCCCGATGGGTTCAGATCTCTGCCATGTGTCCTCTGAAATGGACGATCCTGATCTTTTTGGGACTTTGATGAGTCCTCACCTCAGCGTATGCAAGGGTTAAACCTCATGCATCTTCTTCTGGATCCGATGGCTATCGACTATCCACGCAAGATCTGATGGTAGCTGTAGCTCCTCCCTGAGCTCACGCTTTCTTCCTTTTCCTTGAAATATTTCAAAGTCTCAAAGGCCTCGGCCTTTGCTTCCTCTGCGAGCCCTGATGGTTTTGGGCCTCGCTTGCGTTCTGAAAACGCTATCCATCCTGAGCTTAACAGACTTCATCCTCCAAGGGACTCAAAAGGATTAGGAAGTTTTACATGCGTACATGAAACTGTGTCCACGGTCGACGAACGCATAGTTCGTGACTCGGGCTTATGCCACCATAAAACACAAGTATTTTACGGGTATAAAACCTATCCTAACCATATGATTTCTTACTGGTTTAATTATACAATCAAACATAAATAAGGGGGGGATACAATATATCCATTAAGAAATATGCCCGATTCTTGCAACGTACCCAGTGTAGCCAATTCATACACAGTTACAGATAAATTACACAGGGTAAGAAATCACTTATCTATTACAGGCTGCTGCCAACCAACTGACTGTGGGTGTTCGTCCTTCCACCCGACCATAGGCATAGAGGCATTCATTCTTAGCGCTCTGGCCACCCCCGTGCCAAGCCATGATATCACTAGGGAATTCTCACACTTCTTGTGGGTTCTTCCTCCATTTCCACTTCTGATTGGGTCCTGTTCTCTGTAACTCAGAGCTTTCTCACTCGGTTGTGGCCTCAGCGAGGTTTCTCAGATGCTCTTCAGCATCAAGCTCGCGACCTTCTGTTCGTGATTCGCTGGAGAGCTTCATGCCTCTCTCTTGCGAGCTTCCACCCTCGTCTGGTGTTTCCCTCTCTCCCGTGTGTGTGTCCCTCTTACTTAGGAGGGTTTTGCCGACCTATCCGGTTCCTTCTGTCAGAAGGAAGCTCAGGTCTGCAAGTCCTTGTGGTACTTCGGACTGACAACCCATGTTTCCATTCATGGGGGTGGTTGGTGATTCAACCACCGATCCTTTCTTCATTGATTGATTTCCTTTCCTTGGGATTCAAAGGAGGTTGGTCATCCTTATCAAGGGATATTTGGGGTTATTTGACATATGAACCCTCTTGTATAGTTTTCACATTATTCCTCTAGTGATATCATGGCCAGTACTTTCAAGGCTTCACCCCCGCAGTCAGTTATTGATAACTCAACAGTAATACATTTACATTTTCCTCATGCATTAGCATGGTAATTTCTATTTTATGATTAATTACAAATTGGGGGAAACAGTGTGTTACAATTCCCTCCCCCTTAAAGGAACACCGTCCTTGGTGTTCTTTCTCAAAACACCTGTCATGCCTTTCTCATTTGGCCACTTCAGAAGTCTTGACCTTCATCCTCGATCAGGTCCTTTTTCAGGATCTGAGTCTTTGTCATCTGCCTTCAATAATTCTTGGACAACAAGCACATTAATCACAATTTCATGCGAAAACATATTATTGTTGTTCAAAATTCAAAAGGAAAATTTCATAATCTTAGCACAATACTTATCTGTGCAGTTTGTGAATCTATATCCACATGGTAGTTTTGTTATCCATGCTCATCGCTTTCCTTGACGTACCCATTGGGTGCATGATTCCAATTCAATAGTTCACAAGAGCTATCATGATTTCATCTTCCTTTCCAAGGTTTTTCCGCATGGGAAAATACCCACTGTGTGCATGATCCCAATAGTTTACAAGAATTATTAAGGTCTCCTTTTCCTTGTGGTCACTCATCCTCTAGGCCCAGGCTCAGGCATCCCCTTCACTGTTATACAGTCCCTCGGGCGTTCCATCTTGCCCTGCCAAGGTTTTCTCGCACAGGAAAATCTTAGAGACTCTATCGAGTCTTACAGTCGAGGCATCCCTCAGATTTTCTCTGCCGAGGCATCCCTCCGGCTTGTGTTACCTCAACATAATTTATTTCAGGCGATCATGACTTATCACAGGGTTCTCATGGTTCAACAGTAGCCCTTTTTCATCATCTTCATCTTTGACAGCCTTCATCCGTTCCTTTCTGGACATGTCTTTTCTTCTCACCTGTATCACAGGTATATAAAATTCATGAGACATCATTATAAATTTTAACTCTCAGAATGTTGTTGCAAATCTGTCACCCACAGATTTTCCAATCCCACAATTTGTTTTCATATTTGTTCTGCACAGGAACCAGATTCATAATTATGGGTCTTTCCTTCCCATAACAGTTTGACTCAGCAAGCAATTGGCCTTCCTTATGGGCTTACCATGCTGCCATATCTAAGACCCCTTTGCTTCCTGCACTTTCAACTTCAATCGGCCAAACAACTTGTTATCTTTTCCATGCATATACATTTTATTGCACCTTTACAACATCGTCACAACAATTTTAGAATTGTGCATACTTAACAATTAAATTACTTTCTAAAAAGGGGAATACCATTCCTTGCAGTCTAGCTTAGTAGGCAATCGGTCTTTCTTATGGACTTACAACACTGCCATATCCAAGACTCTTTGCTTCCTGCAATTCATTCTTTACACAGCCAAACAGTTGTTAGTTTCATCTCAACATACCAAACTTTTTAAAACGTAATTCAACATTTAAAAAGGGTTTTAACAATTATGCCAACATCCATGGCCACATTCATACCCAATGCATTCTTGCATTGTTTTTCAAGTTCGTCACACTTTATGACCGGTTCTTGGCTGCCAGCACCCTCTTTCTTATTTTTACTTCATCACCAGGGCTATATGGGGGCTTTTACAGCCCTGTCAACAATCTTTCACTCACAGCCTTCTCCTGGCCATTCTCTGTTTGAGGTTGCCCATCATTGGCAATTGTCTTCCTCAATAGCTTCAATTTATTTCTATACACAACATGCATCATCATAGACACAATTACATTAGTCATAATATTAAACCAAATGCATGTATCATAACATTCAAATTCATAAACATCCTCAAATGTTTCCATAAGTGAAATACAACAATTCTTAACTGTTTTCACAGTA
>JASDQU011508677.1:3582-22620 GCA_032191745.1 Picea mariana
TACATGTAAATATTTCGCAAGTGTTATGTGTGCATATGTTTTAATTGCATGCAGTTAGAAAACTTTATGCGGCATATCTCAATATGGTTGTTGGGTTTGTTATAGTATCTTCTGTAGAGAGAACATAAGTTTTCTATGGCATAGCATGGCCTGGCATGGATGGTCAAGGATGTTTTACTAAGGATCCTACACGCACACCTTGCAGGACTTCCAAAATAACTGGTTGTCCAACGATTCCAACTTTGTGCACTCCTTGTGACATAAATCCTTCAACCACTCACTGGGATAGAAAAGTATAAGACTTCAACCCTCCCGCGTTCACCTTGCATGGCTCTGTGCTCTACTTGCACTTCTACTAGTATGAGAACAATGGTATCCCTCCTAGGCTCTCTGAGATAAAACTAAGAATCTTGTCAATGCACTCCTTGCGGACTTTCACTACACTCCTTGCAGGAATTCTCAGGATGAGAAACAATTGAAACTCACACTCTCCCTCTCACATACTTCATACATTCAACATAAAATCATACATACAAGCATTGAAACAAATTCATAACATAGTATATAAGAAAACTGTAAACATACTATTCAATTAGATGCAAACAGTAACCATAACAACATAATGAAATTGAGTCAAAGCATTCTTATATTAACTCAAGTGCTTTTGTACATGGGTTCTCTAGCAACAACTATCTTCTTATACAACTTCTACAGTATTTGTTCTTCTTTTCTCTTTCTCTACTCTTACCATTGAGAATAATGAATACATTACAATACATACGAGGGAGATTTCTCGAGTTTTCCCTCCTACAGCTCTAAGCTATCAAATCGAATTAAAGCCTACATCTACTTTACATTCATTACATTAATTGTCTACAACTGACATATGAGAGAAATGCTCAAGATCTACGTTACAATCCCCAAAACAATTAATATCACTTATGTCTCTCCAGGCATTACATTAATGTGCCATCCTTTTGAAATTCAAAATATTTTCAAATGTGCATTGGTGCATATCTAGTTGTCCTCCACTTTGCTTCTTGTGATGCTCCTGCATCAATTTAAACATGTCACTAATCATTGTGATCAATTACCTAGCCACATATATACAAGAGATATATTAATGATAACATAGTCAAAACAAAGAAAGAAAAACCTATGAAAAAAATTCTAAAAAGGAAAGGATCTATGTTTGAGCTATGATAAAAGGTTATATGCAAATTCGAATGGAAAAGTAAAAAGATGTTAGTGTTAGTCCTAACTATTATACTATTGTTGGTTAGTGGCTATGTGTTTTTCATTAGATTTGATTTGGGCGCATATAGAATTGAAATATGTGTTATGGCATAGAATGATGCTAAGGGTTAACATGTAAAGGTTAGTGGGTGGCACACTACATAAGGGATATTGTCGTAGATTTCAAATGTTTGGGCATTGAATGCATAGTTTAATGGATTGTTGAATATTTGGATTTCTCATACTTCGAATTGAATAGGACAGGATATGGAAGTGACTTGCATTTATTGCACGTCACTCCATACTACCCCCCTATCGCCCGTCACCATAGCATTGTTCCTTGTTGCATTTTTGGTCTGTTGGTTGTGAAGCTCTGCATTTTAGGCTCTTGGAAAAGTCTCATACAACTCACACTTTTGAGTGTTTTTTGTTACAAGTATGGTTATTTTTCTCTCCATCCATGAAATATTCTTTGCGTATGAAAAAATAATGGCTCAATAATGCTTGGGTTTGTGTGTTCCTGATAATTTTAACTGTGTAAATATGTGATATTTCTCTATGTGATGACTGTAATTGTTTCAGATTGAAAGAAAATGAATTGGGTTTTGTTTAAGTTGTGCATTGACTAGTTGCTCGATCGGTTTAATATCATGATGGGTATCTGTGGATAATAAGTGAATGTGGTACATATCGCTCTGTATTAATGGTGGAGGGTTTCATTTTGTGTATTATCATTGGTTGTTCCTTCACAATCATGATTGTAACCCTTATCCAATTGCATTCGGATTTCCATTCGGTTTCTTTGTAATTTCTTCTAACACAGAGTCATCGTCATGGACTCATTATTATTGTCCTTTCACCGAAGTATCCCAAGATCCAGTCTTCGAGTGGCCATAACATTAATATGTAATGATTAGTTGTGGGTGATATAGGTTATACCTCAACATTATGCATCCTCATTGATATTACTGTCAGGTTGTTTGGCTCTTGAATAACTATCGTTGTTCAGTTAACTTTGCCTCTCCTCTGAAAGCATGAAACACACTATGTGCACCGTGTTTTTTTACCCTACCTGTCGTTTCTTTCCTCAGTGGATAACTATTGGTTCCATTTCCCATACTGGGAGTAATAAAAAGACTTTGTGGCTTATTATTGTGTCTGTATTGAATGGTATTTTACCTATGGTTGATAAGTCTCTGAAGACCTACAGCTATATGTGTTATTGTTAAACGATGAGTGCTCTCTTGATTGTCTCCCTGCATTTGTTTTCAACAGAGCCCGATTTTAATCTCCAACTACCCTTGCTCCCTTCGAGAATATTCTTGGTTGTCAAATATGAGTTTATCATTGGAATGGTGTTGGCAACCCAACATATTTTTTAACTTTTTATGTCAATTAAATGATTTATATAGCTGCCTAACTGGGGTCATAAATTTTATTACTCTTCATGAGCAATTTTTGAAGTGACAGTTGTAAGTTATCACTTTTCCCTATTGTTTTTTCATGCTTCATCATGACTGAAAGCATGAAAACTTGCGACTGTGTTATCATTCTGTTTGAAATTTTATTAAAGGCAAATTGTTTCTACAGTTTATTAATGAAACCTTCTTCCTTGCCATGCAAAACTATTCTCTTTGTTTCGATTCCTTGAACACCAAGCATGCTTAGGGGTTGATAGTTATATCAACAAAGGACCTTTTTTATTTGAGCATTGGCATGGATTTTTTTGTTTGATTCTTGGTTATATGTTTCCTCATTAATAGGTTTTTGATTTTCGATTTTCAACCTCCCAAACCATATGATCGAACCCACTTTGCCTCGCAGTTATTTCCTTTTTAATTCTTTGGTCCTGGCTTGTACTTTATGAGAGGTGGAAATACAATTACAGTCAGATCATCATGTCGAAGTTTGGTCTTGTGCTTTGCAACGCCCCTCCCATTCATTTCAATTCATTGCCTATCTTTTCATTATGAGTTTTCTGCTCACACACCATAGACTGTTGATGGTTTTTGGGCCTGAAGTATAGCTCTGGTCTACTCTCACAAACCCTTCATGCTTACAGTGATCTCTTTCTGCCTTCGTGACTATTGGTCTATTGAAACCTTATGGCCCTTTTCGTCTGAGTAGATCTGAATAGCCTCGAAGTTTCACACATTTGTTGTTACTTAGTAGAGTTTAATCCATTTTTTTCTTGCTAGAGACACGATTTTGCAGGAGAGATTCTGAGCAAACCATTATGAATTAGACCAAACCCTTTAAAACCCAGAACGGAAATGGGCCCATTTACCTTCATGACTGGCAGATTCTTCAGAAACGTTTTCATCTCACAGGAAAATGGTTGTGTTTTATCATGGACAGAGGTTAAACTTGCTATCAAATACTGGTGTGTTTATCCACAAAATATCAAGCTATCACAAATCTACTGCTGTAGTTCAAAACCCCTTGGGCAAGAAGGCCACACTCTGTTTTCATGCTCTGGAGGAGATTTTTAGATGTGATAAAGAACAGGACTTCCTTGCCATTACTGTTGAGCTAATTCCTAATATGGTTCACAAACCAATTGTTAAGAAATATCATAGCAATAAGGAGAATAATTCATATTTTAATTTGACAAACAAGAGGATTAGGCAGGTTGATAATACTCAACCAATTTCACTATTTTAAATCCGGATTTGTAGCTATCCTCTTGGTCAAATTGCAGAGATAGTAAATAGTTTTTATTTGTTTTTGATTTGATTCTGTTTTGAAAATAGAATAGATTAGATTTTATTTTTTATTTTGATTTTAGTTTACTATTTTAACTAGCTAAAGAAACCTATAGCTTATCTTTTTTAAAATAAAAAGTAAATTTGTTTGAATCCAAGTCTTTTTCTAATTCGAAATTTGCAAATTAATGGTTAAATATGTATCTAAATCTCTCTTTTTTCCTTTTCTTTTCAAGATATTCAGGAGTTCATGGTTATCAATGGATCTGAAGCATCTTTTAGGCTTGTTGGTCATATCTATGATGCATTTTTGCACAAATAGAAATGAACCTTTTTGAGCTTTTAAGGATTTAGTATGATCTGGGTGGTTGTATCCCCCTTTTGTTTTTGTAATCAATATCTGATCTCAGAAAAGGAAACAGTTACCTTTCTGAAGGCTTTATAAACCCATTATTTTTGTAATTTGAACATCTTGGCCTGGGGCTATTTGTGAACAACTTATACTCGAATTTGGACATAACAAGTATTTGCATTTATTCTTTAGCCATTTTTAAATGTTGTTGTTGTCTTTAATTTGTTTATCTTGATAATTTGATGATTGTTGATAGCTTTCGTCTTCGTAGATTATTTTGTTGTCAATATAGTTTTTCTCTCACAGTTCACGATTTTATGCTTCATTTTTAAGAAAACAGTGAATGATCATTCAATTCATATTATGAGGTTTACCTTAAATATGTTGATTGATTAAATGCAAGCTGTAATTGTCAGGTTTATCTTATGCGTTATTAATTGTAGTCTATTATATCACAGTTATTATTTTGCGTCCTATCGTTTTATCAATTAAATACACCAGTCAATGTACAGTTTGGCGTTTATTCCAAACATTGTGAAGATGCACAACAGATTTATCTCATGGATGGGCTGATGTATGATTTACACAAACATTTGGGTGCATACTCTTCAAGTGATTAATAGGTTAGTCTTTATTTTATTTTATTTGCTTGTTTATGATCGAAATTCTTATATGTAGTATAATTTTCACTGTCTACATTGTTTCTGTTTAAATAGTAGTTTAATATTTGATCTTACAAATGCATATAGATTAAAAAACAAACCAAAAAACAAATAGTACTTTTGCTTTCTTTATCTACTTTCATCAAAAGAACCATTATACATTTTATTTTTTATGAGTTCAGATTAAAACTCATTATTTGTATATCTTGTATATATGAATTAGATAAACATAACTATCATATAAAAATTATTTAATAAACTGTATATATATTTAGATGTACATATATATATTAGTAATTAGTAATTAGTGAGTTATTTCGTTTCCTTTAATAATTTAGATTGGCCAACGGAGCCATTAAACCCGTCAGAGTGAGTCAATCCAAACGGCTTGGGTAAATTAGACAACCCCGGACATGATTCACTCTTCCAGTTGACGAGCGGTCATTTTCGCCTGTCAACAAATGGTTATTGAGGTTTTTTGTCGAGTCCTTGTCTCATCTTTTTATGATAAAATTGGTTGAAAAATTACAATGGGAATGAACAATTATATATAGTCGATAACTGTCTCCTTTCATTATGTTGTTTTTACTAGCGTGGTCTTGATTGAAATTGAAAACACTTGTGTGTTTTGCTAGGCCCGATTAGGGTTGTGGCCAATTGTGAAAATGGTGCCTATGTGTAAATTGGCTATGTTCGCCTCATATATATTGTTGGATCATCGTACATATTATCAATGGTTATATCAACAGTGATAATGATCAGGTTTTATGTTGACTGTGGTTTCATTGCAACACCTTGTTGATTAATATGATGAAGACTGTCTGTAATCAGACATATTTTGGAAGTCTTTTCGTATTTGAAAAAAAGGACCTATGTATATTTTAACTGGGCATGTTTTTGAATTGGTAGAGAGTGGATGTTTATTATTTTACTGATGCATTATGGGATAGCCACCGATTATATTATTGTGCATTTTATTTAAATTCTTAAAAGGAACGAAAAGAAATAGAAGATCAATGCTTTCTTAACAAGATTGTTGAAATGGAATTTGTTTTGATTATGAGTATGATTGCACACACCGTTATGAAATGAGAACTTTTGGGAAACTTAAATGTTGGAACAACGAACAATTTGATACACAGTAATTGTTGGTGTGGTGTTGGTATTTTTTTGGATTATTTTTAGTAAAGAGTTATGATTATTGATTACTTAATTTGTTTTATGAACAATATCCATTAATTTCCCTTCCATTCTCTCACGTTTTTGCACATTACGAGTCTCCTCACATTCCAAGATTTACTTTGGATGCCCTCTTCTTAAAATTAAATTATAATTAATGGAAACTCTGTATTATAACAACTAAAGGATGACACAGAGATGGGTTACAGTTGATATGTTTTGTTATTACAACACAATTGATTGTTTAATGATTTGTTGAGTAGTATTCATGATCTACCCCCTTTCATTTTATTAATTTTCGCTTAATACAAACCCCTCATACATCCCAAAACCCTTATTCACCCCCTACTAATTGACAAGTATTAAATGATTTTTATGGATTGGATTGCATGGGTATGATGTATCGTTGAGCCAAAATTTGTTTCATATTTAAAGAGATGTCATGTATGGTTTGCTTAATAATATAGTTTCTACTAAATGCTGCATATGGGAATGATCTTATTCAATAGAGGAAACCATGGCCGAAATAACAAGGGAAGAGGAAATTGGAACAAAGGCCCTATAAGGCCAAGATTTTCAATACATTTTGATGCAAATCCACAAGAATTAAACCAACTCTTCCAAGCTAGATTTTTCAACTGGATTGGACAAGGGGTAGTCCAACTTAGGCCAAAAAGGCCTCCCTTCCAACCCCATCATGTCCTAGGTATCCCAGTTCCCCCTCATGTCTCATTACAACCTGAAGTCCTTGAAAATGACGAATGACAAGAGATTGTCCACCCAACAGTCTCCCAACATCGTGGCTGGCCCAATTTGTCTCTACCTGCTCCTCCTCCACCAATTAACCTAATTGTCCAAGTTTCCCCTACACACTCACCTATACAGTCTTTCCATGCAAGAAAGAGACTCAAAATCGAAACCCACCATGCACATGATAAAGGAAAAGATGCTACTACCCCTCCTCTCCGTTAAGCAATTTTGCCAAATCTGTTTCATCTCGCATGCACTTGAGAGATGATTTCTCTCATGCTATCAGTGAGATCAAGCCTAAAGTCTCCACACAATCTAAGGCTAATTCAGAGAAATCAAAGGGAGACAACAACAACAAAGGGAAAATTGCCTCCCAAAGTGGAAAATACGGTTTTCGAGTATATTTATTTATTGATTGTTGAGAATAGTTGGTTGCTGATGTTTTTGGACAATACACTATTTTTGGATATTTTGGATATTATATTTTCTAGATATCGTTTAAAATATCATTGATATTAATTTTCAAATTATGAGAATGATGATGGGAGCCACAAGGAGGGATGTGTTTGATTGATTGACTAGTTGTGTTTATTATTGTTAAGAAACAAAAGGGAGTCACAATGGGTCCCACCTACTAGTTATTATTTACTAAAGGCCCTTATTATTATTATATTAATTCTTCCCCTAAACTAAAAGTTAGTTGAGTTTTAGTTAACTTAACTAAAAGAGGTAGTTTAACTACTTCAACTAATTTTGATTGCTTAAAGGCAAAAAGAGAAGGAAGAACAAGTGGAGAATAGAAGAAGAAAGCATACTAAGGTCTGCTCTTCAATTTTATTGAGATAGTTCAGTTTTATTTCATTCTTTAATTTATTGAAAGTCTAATTCTCTTTTATGACAACATGGACCTATTGTAGACATCAAGATTCAAGGTTGAATTACATCATTCACACACTTGTTTTTCAGAGGTGTTGATCTATCTTTGATAGTCTGTGTAGAATTGTCTATCTATGAATTAAATTTCATGATTGATAAAGGATATTGTGTAGAGTCGAGTCGGAAGAAATCTATGGCAAGTTGATCCAACTTTTAAAGTTCAGTTTTTACTTTTTGTCAGAAGTCCTTTTGTATGGTTTTCATCGGGGACATCTAAGTTTGAATTTGGTCCAAACTCCCTCAAGGATTTTTTTAAAGAGAATGATTCTTTTGATTTCTTGGAATGAAATAAGTGATTGTTATTCTGTCTCATCTGTGTTAAATTGTTACTTGGCATTTTTGTTTTTGTCCCCACATTTACTTTTGAATCTGTTATATTCATAAAATTATATAAATGTTGAATTTTTCAACAATCTTTTATTTATAAAAAATCATCCTAAGCCCTTGTAACTAATACTTGTGGATTAGGAAACAAATTTTGAGGCTATAAACATAGGATGATATTCTCGTCTATCTTTCCTTAGCCAAGGGAGATCTGAAAATGATTGAGTAGATTATTTCATATATTTTCCTCAACATTTATTTGGCGACCATATTGGGGAGATCTTCCATATCTCTCTGGTTGATTTTTATGCTTGATTATCATTGAATATATCTACTTTTATGATTTTGATTCTTTAACTGTTTCATTTCTTAATGATTGTTCTTTGTTGCAAGGTAGCCTAATATTGAGCCTGGTCTTCAAGATCAGACCAACATTGCTTGAAACTTGTTTAATATGATCTTAGACACTTCTAATACGTGGGTTAAGCTTAATCGCTCATGGTAATAAATTGAACAAGACATAAGTGCCCAAGAATATTTGGAAGCTATCCAAAGGAATCCTAGGAATCATCCATATCCTTCTTGCTCCTTCAGTTTTGATCTTCTTTTCATGTCCTTGGACCCTCGTTTTTCTAGGCGAAGAAGAGGTTTATCATTGGAAATTAATCCTATTGCTGAAATAGGAAGAAGGAACATTTTGTTATTCACCCAACAAAGTTCTCTAAGGAGAACCTTGTTTAATTCACCTAGTTCGTCTTTCTCTCCCTTACCTATCATTCACAAGTTGGCATATAGTGGTCGATCTGGTGGCACTGGAGGTGCTTCTTCATCTCAATCTTCAGCTTTGTCAATGATTGGTAGCTTATATAGTCACCAAGTGTATGTCCAATCTACCACAAACCCCTCCAAAGTCATCAAGTCTTAGTTTGAAGAAGATGCTACAACGACCCCGTGGCATGTTTCCTCCACTCTTAACCTGACACCTGCTACTCATCCACTTCCTAAATTCAAAGAGAATCTCCCTACGTTTTCAAGGAATAATACTGTCACTACTAATGAACACTTGGTGGTATTTTCTAATGCTTGTCACAACATAGGAGCCAATGACAATGATACTTGTATGCACTTATTTGTGAATTCCCTTGAAGGGAAGGCTATAGCTGATTTCTTCAATCTCCCTCCTAATATTTTATCTACTTAGGAGGAGTTGGTCTACTAGTTCAAATATACGTATGGGAAATCTCAAATCCCAGCTGAGCAGTTACGAGAATACAATAACATCACTTATAATGATAGTGAGACTAGAAAGTCCTTAAACTTGCATTTCACCAAGCTATACAATCAAATCCTTGAACTCATTCGACCTTTGAACCAAGCCACTTTCTTGCATTATTATAATGCATTACCTTCCCCCTATCGTCAAAGGCTTGAGGAAAAATCCATTGATAACCTTTGTTCCACTCTGCATACTTGTTTAGAGTATGAAGAACAGGTCTTCCTAAGGGAGACTCAGTTAAACAGATAGACATGTCTTCCCTCTTACATATTTTACAAGACATGAATAATCGAATGATAGCGTATGAGAGAAAAGGAAATGTCTCCTCTCTTACCCCTGGAGATTCATCTTCTTCGAAACCCCCCTTTAGAAATCCAAATGAAAATAATTTTCATCCTAAAGCTATCATGCCTCGTAGTTGGTGTAAATTTTGTGAGGAATACCATGAGGAAAGTAACTTTGAGGTAAAGAAGAATGCCAGAGATAAAATCTTTGGTAAGAGACCTAAAAATACCATCGTTGTCCTAGAATTTCTAGAGCCAGAGGATGTTATGATCATAAATACTAGGAATAAATTCTATGATCCTAAAAACAAATATGTTCCTCCCCACAAATCTTCTAGACCAATCTCATCTTCACCAGATGCTACCATTTAGGTTCCTAAGGCTCCTAACAGTCAAGTAACTACCTCTCCTCTCCACTCTTCCAAATACAACATTCTAAATCAATTGGCCAACATCAAAGCATATGCAACCCTCCTAGACATGGTTGTCATCCAACAATAGAAGCATCTAAAACATTTCATTGAAGCAAAATATTCCATTGTATCCAACCTCTCTGAAGAGGTAGATGAAGAGGATTCATCTGTAAATAAAGTAGGTGTACATAAATTTAGATACCTTGAAAAAAAAACCCCGTTTTATATTTCTCTAAAGATTATGGATAAGATTTCCCATTGTTGCCTCATTGACGGCGGTTCAGGACCAAGTGTAATGTCAAAGATTATTATGGAAGATCTAGGCTTGTTTTGTACAAATGAAAACGCCAGAAGAATCCTCTCTTATAATAGTCTACAACAAATGAGCATAGGTGAAATCAAGAACGTGACCTTGGTTTTGTGCGCGCACCCTGAAATAAGGGAAACCCTTAGTATTCAGTTAATCGATATGCCAGTAAGTAACTAATCAATCATATTAGGAAGAGATTGGAAATCTTTGACAGGTGGATACCTCTCACTTGACGGTACACACTTATTTGTTCCTTGGAATGATAAAAACATCATAGTCCCCAGAGATGGAAGAATTTCACCTTACATATAAAGTGTCCCATAACCTAATGTGAATTATATCGAGGAGTACTTAGGAGTGTATTCCATCTTTGTTGATGAGGAAAACACTACCTTGGAACAAATTGACTTAGACGATGGGATGTGGCATATGAAATTTTATGGTTCATGCTCCAATGAATGAAATAGAGCTGGTATTATCTTGTACTCTCTTGTGGGAAAAATTCATAACTTTTCCTATAGGGTAGAGTTTTCTTGCACAAATAATGTCACTGAATTCAAAGCATTATTGTTAGGCATTGAAAATTCCTATAACCTAGGTTGTGGTCACCATACAATTTTTGGGGATTTTGAGCTTGTTGTGAACCTTTTACGTAAGATATACTCTCCTAGAAGCAAGTTAATGAAACGCTACACCCAAACTGTTTGGGAACTTATCTTGAACCTACGATCTTTCAACATCACTCATGCTAAAAGGGAACTGAAATAAATGGCTGACCGGTTGTCTGTTTTTGCAGCCTCTCCTAGTCAACAACTTCTTTCACAAAGACCTGATTGTACTTTTAAATCTCTGTATCGTCCACATATCGTTGATAATATAGAATCTGTTGGATTACTGAGAGGGGGGGGGTTGAATCAATAATAGAGCAATTTAATCCTTTTTAACTATATAATGAAAGTGTTATATAAGTGTAACATTATCATCCAATAATTACTTAGTAAATAACCAATGAACAAATGAGAAATCATACACATACATAGTACACCAGTGTTTTTACATGGAAACCCAAAGCAGGAGAAAACCAAGGAATGCTTTTTCTTATATGTCTTGAAGAATTACATTCATTGGAAGCACCAACTTCCTTTTTTTTCTAGCTGCAACTAGAAGGAGGCTCAAATCCCCTAGTTTCTCATGATACAACCCGAGGGAAGCTCCAACTCCCCAATTCTTTGGCTACAACCAGAAGGAGGCTACAACCCCCTATGTTCTCTAGCTACAACCAGAAGGTGGCTACAACCACCTTTCCTTACCCCATCCAACTACCCTGAAATATAAATGTCAAATGTAGAAAACCTATCACTGTCATTGAATCAACCACTATGACTGTCAACCTGTCACTATCAACCTATACCAATAACCTGTAACAACTTGTACCAATCAACCTGCACCAAACAACATGTACCAATAACCTGAACCAACATGTACCATGCATCGACCTTGACTCATCGAGATGTAACAACATCAATAACTCTACACCTCATGTATGTGACAACTCATCAACTATACATGTATGTTCCAACTCATCAATTGTACACCTCATGTATGTGCTAACCCATCAACTAGTTGTCTCAACCATGTACCCAACATGTAACTCAACCATATACCAAAGACATACACCAATATAACAATAAAAAATTCATCACTCTATCCATAAACCCTTACATCAAACCATGTGTCACAACCTCATCGTTATGTAGCCTCAATATAAACCAACAACTTCAACAACACATCATAACCAAAAGACCAATACCCATATGCCAAGTACCAACTGTATCCCTCAACAAATCTAATATATGTAGCAATACTAAACATCCAATACCATCTCAAGAGATAAACCCTAACTCACAAAACATACCTCAAACAAGATGTGCCATATCTCTCATAAATAGACCCGAACCATGTTACTGCCGTGATTTTTCTGCTGCAAATTTTCTGCCGTGATTTTTCTGTTGCACTTTTTCTACCACACTTTTTCTACCTCGATTTTTCTGCCACAATTTTCTGCTGTTATTTTTCTACCGCACTTTTTCTTCCGTGATTTTTTTGCCGCACTTTTTTTGTCGCGATTTTTCTGCCGCACTTTTTCTGCTGCACTTTTCTTGCTGCACTTTTTCTACTGCAACTTTCTCTATCAATAATACCTTCCCAAATAACCTTTCACAAAATAGATATTCAATGATATTCAAGTGTGATTAAATGAGATATTTTTGCATCTTCTTTATACTTTCATGTAGAATTACACTTTCCTTATTTTAGGGAGTTCTCTATTTAATTTATTATTTAAATATTTTCTTTTGCAAACAATTTACTTTTGGGGGCTTCTATATGACTCATGAGGGTTCTACAACTTCATATGGCCATAAATATCTAACCGTGAGGAGTTATGTGACGTTCCACATACCACTAAAAATGGCATGACAAGAAATATACATCTAGGATAGTGTCACGGGAAAATTCACTGACCTTCATCTCATTATTCCATAATTAAGCATGGGTTATCTAACCATACTTCTAGGATAACTCAATCCGCAAAGCTTTTTCCCATGAGGGATTTCACCATAAGGGGACCACTTTGGAGTTAATCCATTTATACTTCTTATCAACCCTGACAAGACAATAACAATTCATCTTTACATCAAACAAACTTAGGTTCATTACCCAAACCTTTGTGCTACCGGGATTTGTTCAAGGGTTGACATCAATGACAACCAACCTTAATCAACAATCTCCCCCTTTGGCATTGATGGAAACACTCTGATGCAATACTGCAATCATATCACTCATGCTCCCCCTGGAACCATGCCTCTGTCCTCTGCATCTGATAAATATCTTTCCCTTTGTCATCAATGGAAAAGGTATATTTCCATCCAGGGCTACTCCCCCTAACTGAATTGTCCTCTTTATGGTGCTTCCTTGTGTACATCTAAGACATGTAAGATAATCATTCAAAAGAATTGATTTTGGAGTAGAAATAACTATGAGTCTCTGGCGAAGATACTCAAATCCTTCCTATGGAAGTGGTTTTGTAAATATGTCTACCACTTTTTCTTTTGTGCCCTCATACTCAACTCTGATGTTATTTTCCACAACTTGTTCTCGTAGAAAGTGATACTTGATTGGAATGTGCTTTGTCTTGGACTACATCACTGGGTTCTTTGAGATACTGATGGCTCTTGTATTATCACAATAGATTGGAATGGGCTCATCATAATCAACCTGTATATCTGTCAGAGTTTGTTTCATCCAAAGAACATGTGTACAACATGCTTCTACAACAATATACTCTGCCTTGGCTGTAGATAAAGATACTGATGATTGTTTCTTTCTTAACCATTATACTAAACACTCACCTAAGTAGAACGCTACTCCACTGGTGCTTCATTAGTCATCAATACAACCTACCCAATATGCATCTATGTAGGCAATAAGTGATATATCCTTTCCTTTTGGATACCATAATCCAAACTCTTATGTTCCTTTGAGATATCTTAAAATCCTCTTCACTGCTAATACATGTGATTCCTTTGGTGTTGCTTGATATCGTTCCACCTATCCAACTGCCTGCATTACATCTGGTCTGGATGTTGTCACATATAGTAGGCTACCAATCATTGACCTGTATTNATCATATTTTATTAACTTACAATTGGTTTGCATGGGAGTGATAACTGGTTTTCAATCTTCCATTCCGAACCTTTTTATCATTTCTGTGATATACTTGGTTTGAGAAATAAAAATTCCTTGGTGGCTTTGATGTATCTGAAGTACCAGAAAGAAGGATAGTTCTCCGAGTAATGACATTTCAAATTCATTCTACATATCCTTTGCAAAATTTTGGTTTAACCTTTCATCATCACTACCAAAACTAATATCATCAACATAAACTTCAATTAATAAAATACTATCTTGACTTACCTTGATGTAGAGGTTTTTGTATGCACTTCCTTTTATGAACCCTGCCTGTTGTAGATATTTATCCAGTCTAGATTACCATGCTCTAGGAGCCTGTTTTAGACCATACAAGGACTTCTTTAATTTACACACAGAATCTATGTTCTCTGACAACTAAAATCCTTTTGTTTTTTCAATGTAGACTTCCTCTTCAAGTTCCCCATTCAGAAAAGCTGATTTTACATCCATCTGATACACTTTAATATTTCTGGAGCATGCATAAGCTAAAAGCAATCAGATTGCTTCCATTCTGGCAACTAGGGAAAATGTCTCTTCAAAGTCGATTCCTTCAACCTGTGCATATCCTTTACATACCAATCTAGCTTTGTTCCTTGTAACCTGTCCATATTCATTCAATTTATTCCTGTATACCCACTTTGTGTTGATCACATTCTTATCCTTCGGTCTTGGAACCAATTCCCAAGTGCCATTTTTCTCTATTTGATCCAATTCTTCATCCATGGCCTTATTAAAAAATTCATCCTTACTGGCCTCTTCAGAATAGGTTGGTTCAATCATAGATGTGAGTGCTAGGTGCGTTTGTTCTTGTGAACACATTCTTCTTCTAGTCTCAACTTCTGCATCTTTGTTTCCAATAATTTGATCTGAAGGATGATTCTTCTATACTCGTCTGCTAGGTGTCTTTGGAGGTACTTGTTGAACTTCCTCTTCTTCTTCTATCGGATCCTCTTCATTTTCCCCTTCTTTTTCATCTTTCGTTTCTTCTTCGTAAAGTTGTTCCATTGATTCATTTTCTTCTTCCTGTAATTCTTGTCTACCTATTTCATCAATTGTTACGTTGATGCTTTCCACAACTTTGTTCAATGTCAGGTTGTAACACTTGTATTCTTTCCTTGTACTTGAGTAAGAAAAAAGTACTCCTTTGTCCACACGAGAGTAAAACTTTCCCATTTTTCCATCTTCTCTTTTGATGTAGCATTTTCTTCCAAAAAATATGAAGTGCTTTACATATGCTGGTCTTCCTTTCCATAGCTCGTAGGGAGTTTTGTCAGTGTTGTTTCTGAGCATTACTCTTTTTTGAATGTGAATTGTTGTATGCACTTCCTGTGTCCAAAAAATCTCTATCAATTTGGAATCCATTAGCATTGTTCGAGCCATTTCTTGTATTATCATGTTGTTTCTTTCAACAACTCCATTATGTTGAGGTGTCCTAGCAACGAAGAATTTCCTTTTTATTCCATGACTGTTGCAGTAGTCTATAAATTCCTTTGAAGTCAACTCACCTCCATTATCATATCTCAAGTATTTGATTTTTGAATCCATTTCATTTTCAACGATTTCCTTGTAGATCTTGAAGTTTTCAAAAGCTTCTGACTTATTCTTGAGAAACAAAAATGCAGTCATTATTGTATAATCATCAACTAATAACATAAAGTATTTCTCACCTTTTAAACCCTTTTTTGTAGTTGTTCCAACTAGATCAATATGCACAATTTCCAGTGGCCTTGTCATTGAATAGTCCTTTGATTTGAACCTAGTCTTTGTTTGCTTTCCTTGTTGACAATGCTTGAATAAAGTGTTGAATGGTTTCGTGATCTGGGGAATTTCTATGACTGCTTATTTTTTTATGACTTTGACAAGGTTATCAAAATGTATGTGACTCATTCTTCTATGCCATTGCCAACTTTCATCTTCCTTTCCTAGACAACACTTTTCATTTCCAATTTCACTTAACACATATATGTTGCTTGAAGTTCTCGCATCTATAGCAATCAATTTTCATGAACCTTCTTTTCTTATCTCACACTTTTGTGAATCGAAAGTAACTTTATGACCTTGGTCACACATTTGACTCACACTTAGAAGAATATGTTTCATCTCTTCTACTAGTAGAACATTTTATGCCTTTGTATTCTTGTTCCCAATTCTGACTGTGCCTTTTCCAATGATTTTAGTTGAATCATCATTTACGAAGGAGATTGATCCATATCTTTCCTTTATTAATGTAATAAACCTATCTCTATCACCTGTCATGTGTTTTGAACAACCACTATCAACATACCAACCATGTTTCTTTTGTTTATCTTGTAGAGCGAGTGTGCATTCTTCATTGTTGTACTGATTCTGCTTTCTTATCCATGTCCTTTTCTGAGATTCCTATCTGTGATTGCTGTTATTTTGTTGTGGTTCTCTAGGAGAGATTGTCATTCTATAATCTTTGGCCATGTGTCCAAATTTGTTAGACTTGTAGAATTACACTCCAGTGCTAAATGATTCAAACATGTTGTAACTTCTCTGTGTTTCACTAGGCCTTCTTGGATAACCCTTTTGTGTATGAATTTTAAAGTTGTTTATGTTCTTGTTGTTAGCTCTGCAATTCATAGGTTTATGTCCAAAAGGATATGCTCTTATGAATTCTTCTTCTGCCTAAGACTTATCTATTTCTATCGGTTGTTGATTCTGAAATCTGAATCTTCTCTGTGGAGGAGTGTCTTTGTAATTTTCTCTGTAGACTTTCCTATCCCATTTGATTGTTTCTTCATAGGTTTTTGGATATTTTTCTTGTTTTTTTGTTTTGGATCTTGATCCCTTTTCTGTATTATTGTATCCAAGTCTATACTTGTCATGATTAGGCCTTTGACTGCTAATAATGTCATTCAAAATGTTTGAGTTGTTTTGTATATTTTTCTTTTAAAGAGCCTTTCTTAATGTGACAATCTTTTCTTCCAAGTTTTCAATGATCTTGTCTCTTCCTTATAGCTGTTCTTTGAGTGATTCTTCAATTCTTTTATCTTCTTCAATTTGAACCTTCAAATTTGTGATCATTTGTTCTAATTCCTGAGTGTCTTCTTTCTTGTCTAGTTTCACTTGTAGCTTCTTGTTTTTCCTCTTTTCTCTTCTGATAACTTATATGGCACTCATCAATTCCTCTCGGTAGTCAACTTCTACCTATTCAATTTCTTCTTCAGCTTCTTCATATTCTACTTCAGAATTTTCTTTATCAGATTCTTCTACTTCCATGAATAGAACTCTTTCTGTCTCACTGTCACTAAATTCGTCTTCATCTGATGATGAGATGTCTTCTTTGGTGCATAGGATTTTCTTGAAAACTTTCTTTGTGGTTCTTTTTCCTTGATATGTTTGTTTGCTTTTTGAGTCACCTTCATCATTTCTCTTTTTATTATGAGGACATTTTTAGAAAAATGAACAATACCATCACAATTAAAACAAATTAAAGGAAGTTTACCTCTATACCTACCGTCGGTTCCCTTATTCAGTCTTTTGACAAAGTTGGCCACTTCTTCATCATCTTCTGAGACATCACTATTATTGTTATGTTCTTTTTCTTGTTGCTTTGATCTTTTGGATGATTTGAAGGCTTCTTATTTTACATTTGGATTTTCCTATTTAGTTCTCATTTCACATGCAGTGAATATTCCATGTAGTTTGTTCATGCTTATTGAGTTTAGATCTTCTCTTTCTTCTAGTGTTGATATCTTAGGGTCAAATATTATAGGAAGATATCTTAGTACATTTTGAACGATTATAGATTCTTCGATTTCTTCTCCCAATCCTATGATTTCATTTATTGTTTCATCAACTCATAAAAATTAAGATGCAATATTCTCATCTTTCTTCATCTTAAGTTGTTTGAACTGACCTCTGTAAGTTTGAAGCTTTTCTTCTTTGACTTTTGAATCTCCTTCATAAATATTTTGAAATTTGTCCCAAATATCTTTAGCATATTTACAATGTGCAAATTTGATGAATATCATTTCACTAAGACCATTTAGAAGTGCATTTGTGGATTTGGAATTATTCTGACCGAGTTTCACTGCTTTGTCATTTGTTGGCGAAACTGCCAGTACTGTGTATCATCTAGAATTGAATGCCAAATTTCAAATCCTTGTGCCTGTATATATGTCTTCATCCTTATTCTCCAAAATGCATATTTTTGTCCATCAAATTGTGGTATTCCATTTTTATACAAGTTTTTTCTCTCCATGATCTACCTTTCAGTGGTTAAACTGATTTTTGAAGGAACCTCGCTTTGTGTAGGGACCAAAAAATCAACAAGCCTAGAAAAATTCTTACAACTACACATAACATTTCTAACATAGAATTTCAATTTCAACATAGAGTTTCAAAGTGCATAAATAATTCATTAGCTTCAAATAAACATATAATATTTCAGCAGAATTTAACATTTAACTACAGCATGAAAATAACTTAGCAATTTCATAAATAAATTACCTGCTTTTGATGCTAATTTCTACCGATATGGTTGTCCCTTCCCTGCTGCCTTCCTGCTACCTTGCCTTGCCTTGCTACTGCCTGATGCACTGACCAACTCTGCCCAAACCGACTAACCTCCCAGCTAGCTAGGAGCATCCTACCCATCTCCCTAGCTCCAGGAAACCGAAAGGAATCCTGGCCCCCGTTCCCAAAACCTCCAGAAAATCGGTGCCCCCTGCAATGATTCTCAAAGACCGCGGAACTCAACAACAGAACCATAAAATCTACAAAAACAGAACTCCCCCGTCTCCCCCCAAAATGCTTCCCTTCCCAACATGATCATCCTCCCCGTAAGACTCCTCCCCGTCACATCCCCCCTTTACCAACTCTCTTCCCCCTCATT
>JASDQU011508677.1:22720-42095 GCA_032191745.1 Picea mariana
AACCGGAATAAAATGAGCACTCTTGGTTAACTTATCTACTATCACAAGAATGGCATTGTGTCTATGAGATGTGAGCGGTAACCACACAACAAAATCCATAGAGATGACTTCCCACTTGGACATAGGAACATCATGTGGTTGTAGGATGCCTGCCGGGTGATGTTGGTCGGCTTTCACTTGTTGACACTCTAGGTATTTGGTGATGAAATGGACTACATCATGCTTCATGCCCACCCATAAGAAGAGCTTCCTCATGTATGCATACATCTTCTTCACACCCGGATGCACACAATAAAGTGCTCTATGGGCTTTCTTTAGTATGATGCTTCTAATATTCCCATTTTCAGGGATGTACATCATTCCCCGATATCTTAATAGTCCGTCTTCTTCCAGAATATATCCTTCATACTTTGGATCTAACTGCCTCCCACTCTGGAGGTTTGAAGTAACCTCTAAATACCAACTGTCTCCTTGGAGTTGTGTCAACACATGTTCCCTCAAATTGACTTTTAAGGGTATCAAGGAGAAGATACGTGGTCTGCTGCTCAAGGCATCTACAACCACATTTTCCTTCCCCTTGATGTATGAAATACCAAAACCGTACTCACTCATAAACTCACTCCATTGCCTTTGCTTGTCATTCATATCTCTTTGAGTGAAGATATGTTTTAAACTTTGATGGTTCATTTTAAGCTCAAATTTTCTCCCTACAAGATAGTGCCTCCAAAGTTTCAGAGCTAGCATTACAGCTGCCAACTCTAAATCATGAGTCGTGTATAGCTCTTCGTGTTTCTTCAACTTCCTATATGCATAAGCTATCACTCCTCCATCCTGATATAGCACGGCCCCAAACCCTTGCTTCGAGGCATTCGTGCAGACTGTGAAGTCCTTTTCCATATCCGACACTCGTAGAATTGGTGCACTAGTTAGTAACCTCTGAAGCTCAATGAATGCACTAACACATTCTTCAATCCATTCATACCTGACCCCCTTGCGCTGCAAGGTTGTGATGGGTTTTTCTATTTTGGAGAATCCCTCCACAAATCTCCAATAATAACCTGCTAGCCCCATTAAGCTTCTCACCTCATGGGAATTTTTCGGCACTGGCCACTCCATAATGGCCTTTACCTTTTCTGGGTCCATAGAGATTCCTTCGCCGGAAATGATATGACCTAAATAGTGAATCTCTTTCTAGAAGAAGGAACACTTTGACAACTTCCCATACAATTTGTTCTCTCTAAGGCAAGACAACACTACTCGTAAGTGTTCCTCATGTTCTCTTTCATGCTTGGAATAGATGAGGATGTCATCTAGAAAGACTTGTACAAAATAGTCTAAGTACTTCCGGAATACGTCGTTCATGAGGCTCATGAATACTGTTGGCGCATTGGTCAATCCGAAAGGTACTATGAAAAACTTGTAATGTCCAAACTGAGTTTGAAAGGCGGTTTTTTTTGGGGGATATCTCCTTCCTTAATCCTTAACTGATGATACCTGGATCGCAAATCGATCTTTGAGAATACCGCTGCTCCTTTCATCTGATCAAAGAGGTCATCTATTCATGGTATCGGGTACCTATTTTTCACTGTAGCACGGTTCAAGTCCCTGTAGTCTATACACATTCATAAGGATCCATCCTTATTCTTTACAAAAATTACTAGTGCACCCCAAGGTGAAACACTGGGCCTTATTAGCCCTAAGTCCAGTAACTCTTTCAACTGCATTTGCAACTCACAAAGTTCTGGCACTGTCATCTGATACAGAGTTTTGGAAATTGGTTCTACACTAGGTTTTAGCTTAATAGTAAAATCAAGCTCCCTCTCAAGAGGTAACCCTAGTAACTCGTTCGGAAAAACATCCTTAGATTCTGACAATACCGGGTACTGATCCAATGAGGGTCCCTTCCTTTCGTTCACTATTTCCACTACATATAATCGACACCCTTGTCTCAAGCATCACTTAACCTTCATAGTTGATATAAATCATAATGACACTTTTCTCCGTACACCCTAGATCTCTATTGGCCTTCCCTCATTGTCGACACAAAGCACCCTCTTTGCAAAAAAATCTACCAAAGCTTGGTGAGCTGCTAACCAATCCATTCCAATGATTTCCCCGAAAAAAGTGGTGTATACCCTCAACCTGGTAGTACACACTCCTAGGTCTACTATGCAATTATCAACACTAGGTCCTACCCCTTGTTTTTCCCCTGAATCCATATCGACTTGTTTAAAGTCATCGTGCTCATAGGCTACCAACACACTCTTTTCTAATGTAGATGGTGAAATGAAACTATCTGTCACACCAGAATCAAATAAAGTCTTAACATTGATATGATTTAGTGTACTTGATGACTCCACCACCATGGATTAATGTTCATCATAGCGATTATTAATCGCTATGCAAATCTGGTGGCTGCTACTTGCTCTTCCCATTGGGGCCTTCCCTTCTCTATGCGCGAATATTGATTGTAACTCTGGGCAGTCACGCTAGTAATGAGGTCCTCCACATTCCCAACAGGTAACATGAGATTGAACCTGAGCACTGTTATGTGACTGTCTCTGAAATGAGTTCCTTCCCCTGGAACCCCTGCCCCTACTAGCTGTTCCCTGAGATGGCCATGGACCTGTCTGCGTCATTGGCGATGAACGAGATGTTGCACTCCCTGCCACTAAAATCCCTGCAGTTATTGTCCTTGATGTGACTCTATTACCATTAATCTATTTAAGTATAAGAATTTATTTGTAAAGACTCATGAGGGCGTGTTGGTGTTAGTTCTCTTCTTAAGGCGCTTAGCTTGGTGGGTGGTCTTGGGTTCAAAACCCATGGACCCTCTAACATTTTAATGTATTTTAACTTTACACTAAATACACAATTAATTTAATTAAAATTTTAATTCTTAAAGATAATTAACTTTAAATTAACTTAATCAACTTTAAATTAATTTAATTAAATTAACCTAAATTAACTTTAAATTAATTTGAACTAAATTAACCTAAATTATCTTTACACTAAAATAATAATAAAAAAATTAAACGAACACACGCATAATTTATAAAAGAAATTTAAAATTTAAGAAAATCAAAATAATTTAAAAACAAGTGCGGGCACACATGGATTCCACGTGCCCGCCTTGTTTCCTCCAGCGCCTTCCTTCCTAAACCCTAACTCTACAATTCCTGTCATTTTCTTTTGGCTACGCGGTCGGCCTCCATGGTCATTCTCTCTGCATCCTTTTTGATGGTTCTCTCGCTGAACTGGTACACAATCAGTTCTTCCTTGGTCTCCTTCCTCGTTTGTTAGGTGATGGCTTGTATTGTTGCTTTGTGAATGATTTGTGCACTAGTGTTCAGCACTTGTTCTTGGTTTGTATATTGTTTTGTGGCTCTGGTACTTGGGCGTTTGGTTTTTTTTTTTTTGTTCTGGGCTGTTCTGGATTGACTGTTTGGCTTGTTTGAATCAGCGCTTGTGTTGGCTTGTAGTTTGATATGTGATTTGTCTTAGTGTTAGTGATTAACACTAGTGCACTGGCTTGACTTTTGTTGAGGGAGAAAAAAAAAGGCGATGTCTATTTACAGGCCTATAAAATCACTAGAAGTTTAGGGTTTTCTAGGTAGGTGAAGTGCTCGCAGGTAGTCGAGGTGAAGTGCTCGCAGGATATTAGTATCTCTGAAACACCATCCACTAATGTTGAAAATGGTGCTTCTAATGAAACAAACAGTAATTCTGAGGAAGGAGTTTCAAAAGAAGAAAACATAAAAATTATTTTTGCGGAGGCAAGGGATGCAGTTGCAGATGAGAAGGTCAAGCAAATGGAATTGGAAATCGAGAAGCTTGAGGGTGAATTGAGGGAAGCTGCTGCTATTGAGGCTACAATGTATTCAGTAGTTGCAGAACATGGGGGCTCATCTCACAAGGTCCATTCTCCAGCTCGACGTCTTGCAAGGTTTTATATTCATGCATGTAAGCATTGGAGTCAAGATAGAAGAGTAGGTGTTGCAAGAAATGCATCCTTTGGGCTTATTTTGGCTGCAAAAGCTTGCGGGCATGATGTTCCAAGGTAATGTACTAATTGAGATATATCTCCTATACATTTATGAATTTTTGAGTCAACCTTTAGATATGGAAACTTTTATCCTAAGAGGCATGGGTTTCAAGTATAATCAACAAGTACACTTTTGCTGTTGAATCACTTGGTGTGTTGGTCAAACTCTAGATCAAGAAATAATTTTGTATTGTTTCAACTTATCATCAAATTTGTGTTCTAGTTGGGTGTCTGTTTTATGAAAGGAACTGTATTTCTGTTATTGGAAATATCATCCCATAAATTTATACAGGTATTTGTTTGGAAGTAGCATTTTTATGCATGTCTGATCATCTTTTCATCTTCTCCTCAGTTTCCTTATTTTTGTTGGGCTGTAAGATGCAATAATTCTAATGGGATTTGGATATGTATTTATTCTTTTGGAAGTGTTCCAATAAATATGCACCAAGGGTGGCACTACAAAGAGTTGACTTCCTTTGGCTTAGGTGCCAGTTTCAAGGTGTAGCAATTCCACATAAGTTTCCTAGAGCTTGCACATGGAATGATCCCTTTTAGAAAAACATGTCATACATGTGTGGTAGACCATAGTGAGGATGGAAGCTTGGAGGAGGCTCAACACTCTATAGATATCAAGAGTTGGATCACTATTGTTTCTGGATATGTATTTAGACTGTATCATATGTTGGAAGATAGATTTTTGAAATACTAAGCCAATTTTTATTACTCAAAACTATTTGACTCAAGTATTTACTATATTGTTTAACCAGAATTTAGCCTAACCTATAAGCCCTAAGTAGAACTTTGAAAACTTATATAAAATACTAATTACCAGATATACTTGTGCACATAATTGTCTTGTTTCAGTTTTTTCTTTAATCAGTATATCAGGAAATTTTATTATATACAAAGTTTACGACAATACATGGCAATGGGGAAGGCAGGGATTCTATGGGAGATTTTTTTATTATTCTTTACTAACTTTATCAACAATTTTTTTTTTCTTGTGATAAATGTATAATCAAATTGTCGTTCATTTTTCTATTGTTCCAACAGAAAATTTGCTCCTCTTGCGGTCAAAGGAATTCCTTATATCTTTTTAAAGGAATTTTATTTTTATCTTCTTTTTTTTTGTTTATATTTGGCACCATCAAACCCTAGTGAAACATAACCCAGAGATTGCTCTTCTGTCCTGGAAGATCGAGATCTGGTTGATCTGGTTTGGTGGCCATGGCCTACATTGCAGAATACGGCTTTACATTTCGTTGCACTCTCAAGGCCTGTTCTGGACCCAATATTTAATAATTTATTTTATTTCTGTATATATATATATATATATATATATATATATATATATATATATATATATATATATATATATACAGTTTAAATAAATGTCTTTTACATCTGCATATAATAAATATTAGTGGGTTTGGCTTGCAGGAGGTGGAGCTGGAGTTGGAGCTAGAGCTTGGCCCTTCAGGCCCAGATTTCAAACAAATGGCTCTGATACCATGTGTAGGGACCAAAAAATCAACAAGCCTAGAAAAATTCTTACAACTACACATAACATTTCTAACATAGAATTTCAATTTCAACATAGAATTTCAAAGTGCATAAATAATTCATTAGCTTCAAATAAGCATATAATATTTCAGCAGAATTTAACATTTAACTACAACATGAAAATAACTTAGCAATTTCATAAATAAATTACCTACTTCTGATGCTAATTTCTACCGATATGGTTGTCCCTTCCCTGTTGCCTTGTTGTTGCCTTGCCTTGCCTTGCTATTGCCTGATGCACTGACCAACTCTGCCCAAACCAACTAACCTCCCAGCCAGCTAGGAGCAGCCTATCCGTCTCCCTAGCTCCAAGAAACCGAAAGGAATCCTGGGCCCCGTGCTCAAAACCCCCAGCAACCCAGTGCCCCCTACAATGATTCTCAAAGACTGCGGAACTCAACAACAGAACCAAAAAATCTACAAAAACAGAACTCCCTCGTCTCTCCCCAAAATGCTTCCCTACCCAACATGATAATCCTCCCCGTAAGACTCCTCCCCGTCATATCCCCCCTTCACCGACTCTCTTCCCCCTCATTAATTTCCTTATCCCTCCTTTATTACCTTATCCCCCTTCTTTAATGTCTTATCCCCTTCATTAATATCTTATCCCCTCCCGCATACGTAAAGAAATTAATTAAATAAATTAAAATTATTAAGCCCCTTAAATTTATTACCCATGTCATTGAATGTGATATGTAATCAATTAATTAATTAATTAATTAATCAAAAGTTATAAACAATTAATTAATAAATAAATTTTTAATTAATATCATTAATGCTAATCATTGTTTAATTAAAACCATATTAGAACAATCATTTATCTAATTAATTGTTACTTAATAATCCCTAAGCATATATTCAACTAGGGTTGTTACACTCTGATACTAATTGTTGGATTACTAGAGGGGGGTGAATTAGTAGTAGAGAAATTTAATCCTTTTTAACCTTATAATGCAAGTGTTATATTAGTGTAGCATTATCATCCAATAATTGCAGAGTAAATAAACAATGAACAAATGAGCAATCATACACATACATAGTACACCAGTGTTTTTACATGGAAACCCAAAGCACGAGAAAACCAAGGAATGCTTTTTCTTATATGTATTGAAGAATTACATTCATTGGAAGAACCAACTTCCTTCTTTTTCTAGCTTCAACTAGAAGGAGGCTCCAATCCCCCAGTTTCTCATGCTAAAACCTGAGGGAAGCTCCAACTCCTCAATTTTCTAGCTACAACTAGAAGGAGGCTACACCCCCCTAAGTTCTCGGGATACAACGTGAATGTGGCTACAACCACTTGTCCTTACCCCGTCCAACCGCCCTGAAATATAAATGTCAAATGTAGACAACCTATCACTGTCACTGAATCAACCACTGTCACTATCAACCTGTCACTGTCAACATGTACCAATAACCTGTAACAAACTATACCAAACAACCTGTACCAATAACCTGAACCAACATGTATCATGCATCAACCATGCATCAACCTTGACTCATCAAGATGTACCAACATCATCAACTATACACCTCATGTATGTGACAAATCATCAACTATACACCTCATGTATGTGCCAACTCATCAACTATACACCTCATGTATGTGCCAACTCATCAACTACTTGTCTCAACCATGTACCCAACATGTACCTCAACCATATACCAAAGACATACACCAATATAACCATAAAAAATTCATCACTCTATCCATAAACCAAATACCATAAAAACTTACATCAAACCATGTGCCACAACCTCACTGTTATGTAGCCTCAAGCTAAACCAACAACTTCAACAACACATCACAACCAAAATACCAATACCCATATGCCAAATACCAACTGTATCCCACAACAAATATGATATATGCAACAATACTGAACATCCAATACCATCTCAAGAGATAAACCCTAGCTCACAAAACATACCTCAAACAAGATGTGCCATATCTCTTATAAATAGACCCCAACCATGTTGTTGCCGTGATTTTTCTGCTGCACTTTTTCTGTCGTGAATTTTCTGCTGTGATTTTTCTGCTGCACTTTTTCTGCCACACTTTTTCTGCTGCGATTTTTCTCCTGCACTTTTTCTACCGCAATTTTTCTGTCGCACTTTTTTTTCCGCAATTTTTCTACCACACTTTTTCTTCCGTGATTTTTTTGCTGCACTTTTTCTACTACAGTTTTCCTGCCGCACTTTTTCTGCCACACTTTTTCTACTGCAATTTTCTATATCAATAATACCTTCCCAAATAACCTTTCAAAAAATAGATATTCAATGATATTCAAGTGTAATTAAATGAGAGATCTTTGCCTCTTATTTATACTTTCAAGTAACATTACACTTTCCTTATTTTAGGGAGTTCTCTATTTACTTTATTATTTAAATAATTTCTTTTGCAAACACTTGACTTTTGGGGGCTTCTATATGAATCATGAGGGTTCTTCAACTTCATATGGCCATAAATCTCTAACCGTGAGGAGTTATGTGACGTTCCACATACCACCGGAAATGGAATGACAAGCACCATCCATCTATGATAGTTTCACTGACAAATTAATTGAACTTCATCTCATTATTCCATAATTAAGCATGGGTTCTCTAACCATACTTCTAGGATAACTCAATCTACAAAGCGTCTTCCCGTGAGGGATTTCACCATAATGGGACCACTTTGGAGTTCATCCATTTGTACTTCTTATCAACCATGAAAAGACAATAATGAGTCATATTTACATGAAACAAAGTTGGCTCCATTACCCAAACCTTTGTGCTACCGTGATTTCTTCAAGGTTTGACATCAATGACAACCAACCTTAATCAACATAATCATGGTAGGTCTTCCCTAGTGATAAAATAATCTATGCATTAATTCAAAATGAACCTTATAATCCTAAAGAAATTATATCAATTGAAGATAACAATATTCCTAAAGGCTTGACTCCTCTAGAAAGTTGATTTTCATCGAGTGATGTAGGCAACAAAGAGAAACATAAAGAAGAGGCATCGAAAAGGAAAGTGGGTGAAACCATTTCCTTGAACATTGGAACACCCGAGTCTCCAAAAAATGTTAACATAGGTTTCCAATGTTCTGATGAAGAAAAATTGAAGTTCGCCAGACTGCTTGGTGAATTTCAAGATGTTTTTGCTTGGTCTTATGAGGATCTTTGTGTTTTTTATCCTGCTCTTATAAAACATGTCATTCCTATAAAGGAGGGTGTAAAACCAGTTAGGAAAAAACAAAGACCCATTAACCCTATGCTGGAAGCAACTGTTCGAAAGGAGTTGGAAAAACTCTTGAAGGCTGGTATTATCTTTCCGGTTAAGTATTTGGATTGGGTTTCTAATTTGGTTCCCGTTCGAAAAACAACTGGTCAAATCAGATTATGCATAGATTTTTGCGCATTGAATCAGGCTAGTATAACAGATCACTTTCCTCTCCCTAATATGGAAATGATTTTGCAATAGGTTGCAGGGTGACATATGATGTCCTTACTTGACAGTTTTTTTGGTTACAATCAAATCAAGGTAAAAAGGGAAGATAAATATAAAACAACTTTTATTACTCGTTGGGGCACTTTTTCTTATGAATGTGTGCCTTTTGGATTATCAAATGCAGGTGCCACTTTTCAAAGAGATATGCAAATAGATTTTGACGATTTGATCGGGAAGATTATTTAGATCTATCTTGATGACTTAACTATGTACTCTAAAAACCAATCAGATCATTTTGGTCATCTTAAAAGAGTTCTCATGCGCTGCAGGAAATTTGGAATTTCTCTAAATCCTTCTAAGTCTATTTTCGGCATTACCAAGGGTAAGCTCCTTGGACACATTGTCTCTGATTCAGGAATAATCATTTATCCTAAAAGGATTGCTGCTATCCTAAATCTTCATGCTCCCACTTCCAAGAAGGAGGTTCAATCTTTTATGGGGGTTATTAACTTAGTCCTTAGGTTTGTTCCTAATTTTGTTGTAATGGTCAAGCCAATTCATAATCTTCTTAAGCAAGATTGTTCTTTTTCTTGGACAGATGATATCGAAAATGATTTTGTAGGGATCAAGAAAGCAATCAGTTATGCACTGGTTTTGGTGAATATGGAGTTTGAGAAGGAATTTATGATATACACTAATGCCATAGAGGAAGTCGTTTTTGCTATCCTCATGCAAGGTGATGACCAAGGTAACAAAAAACTAGTGGCTTACATGAGTCAAATATTGTCTAATGATGATTTTAAATATTCTTTTATTGAAAAACATGCTTTCTCTCTTGTTAAAGTTGTTAAAAAATTTCGCCACTTCATCTTAGGTAAGCATACGTTGGTAAAAGTCCCTTTACCCACTGTCAAGTTTTTTCTCTCACAGACTTATCTTTCAGAGAAGATTGCACATTGGCTTTCCAAGATCCAGGAGCATGATTTAACTATCGTGAATTCTACCACCATCAAGGGACATGACTTAGCCCTTCACTTAGCTCAACATGCTGAAACTAGTGAAGAAATTGATGAACATGATAGTTCTCTATCAACACTGTTCTACATTGATAATCAAATTATTCCTGTGTCTGAACATCCTTGGTATAAAAAATTGGTTTTCTATTTTCAAAATCAAAGATGTCCAGATAACTTAGAAACTCATCAAAGAAGAAGGCTTCATCTCAAATATGCTAGATACATCATTATAGGAGACTTCTTGTTTAGAAGATTCGTTGATGGTATGTTGCTTCACTGTGTAAACAATGAGGAAGCACAAAAACTATTGCAAGAAACTCATGGTTCTCCAAATTCTGTTATTCACGCAGGAGGTCATTTTTCTTCTAAAACCACTACTTTTAAGATTATCAGAAAAGGATACTATTGGCCTTCAATTTTTGTGATTCTTATGATTTTTCCAGATCTTGTAACAAGTGCCAAAAATTTGCTGGGAAAGAATGCCTTTCAGCCATGCCGTTACAACCTGTCCTCCTAGACTTTCCCTTTTCAAAATGGAGCTTGTACTTTATTGGTCCTATTAATCCTTCGTCTTTAGCAGGACAAGTCTTTATCTTGACATCCATAGAATATTTTACAAAATGGGTCGAAGTTGTCATGCTTAAACATTCGACAGATGATTAGGTGATTTCTTTCCTTGAAAATAATATTTTTTCCAAATTTGGTCTTCCTTTGGAAATTATTAGAGACAATGGTCCCGCTTTTATTTTTCCTAAGATGACCCAATTTTTAACTAAGTTGGGGGTTAAAAATTTTACCTCATCATCTTATTACCTCCAAGGGAATGGGAAGGCCGAGTCTACCAACAAGAATTTGGTGAGAATTGTCAAAAGGATAATTGAAGATAAGTCTCGTCAATGGAACACTCTCCTCACTTACACCCTTTGGGTAGATCGAAATACCACCAAGGTGAACACTAGTTTCATTCCTTTCCATATTGATTATGGTCAAGAATCCATTCTTCCTACTGATCTAGAACTTTCCTCCTTAAGGTTAATGCTACATGTCGAAGAATTAAATTCTTCTGATGTTTCACAAAGGATGAATGAACTCCTAGATTTAGAGGAGAAAAGGACGTTTGCCTTGGGTAATATAAAGAGAAGACAACAGACTATTAAAAACTATTTCAACAAGAGTTTCAAAACTGCTGAAATTTAAAGTCAATGAGAAGGTACTGTTGTGGGATTCAACTCATGCTGATAGGGGAAGACATTCAAAGTTTCAAAAATTATGGCTGGGTCCTTTCAAGATCTTTTTTTCCTAGGTGCAAATTATTACATTCTAAAGGATTTACAAGAGTGATTGTTTTCCTACAACACTAAAGGTTCTCACTTAAAACATTACGTGGAGTTTAAAGTTGTTTGGATTGTTCTGTATTTTAGTAGTTTTCAATTATTCTTTCATTTTAGTAGTTTTCATTTCTGCTATTTTCAATTTTGTCATTTCAATTTTGCTTTCATTTTAGTAGTTTTCATTTATACTATTTTCATTTATGTCATTTCATTTCTACTCATTCCAATTTTGTTGTTTCATTTCTGTCATGACATTTTTTGCTTTTTGTTGTTTTGACTTAAATATTTGTCAAAAATAAAATGTTGGATCGGTCTTGCCACAATGACACTTCTGCAGAGTACTGTTAATCAATAACAATCAAGATTACATGACTGTTATGATGTTCCCCCTAAAGGCATCATTGAATTTGTTATTTGCTTTCACTGTTGTTTTATGAGATAGTTGGTTACATCTTGATTTTGCTTTATGTTTCTTCATCCATTTCGAGATTCAAAAGAGCAAGTCCATCATTTTTTTCTCCTTGAAGTCAAGACCAAATTTTATTTGAATGATTATGCTTCCAGGGATAAACCCCCTCATACTTAGCACTTTTCATGAGTTATTCCCAAACTCCCAGTCATTTTTCCATTAAATCCCCTCACTTCCCCCTGTTGCATAATCATTATGATTTATATCTTCTTGATCTGATGTTACATGGTATGAGAAACCAAACACTATGAGTTCTTAATATGTTGGAAACATATTTCCCTGTGGATTCACCAATTTGTTGATGATTACAATCGCAACAATGAATTCTGCCTGCAAAGTATTGCTAAAGCCCTATTATTTAACTATGCTAATAATATAATACTAGTAGGCAGGGATGATTTTAAGGATGTTTTTTTTTTCAAATGGAGAAACATTGGTGAATCTTACTAATCCTTCATATGCCAACTATAAATGTTTGGCGATATTTTTGTAAAAATATTCAAATTTATAAGGATTTTATATAGTTTTTATAAAATTTTGGCGATTTTTAAGGTAAAAGAATTTTATCCTATAGAATTTGGGCGAATCATTTTTAAAATAACGAATGTCGTTTTTGGAAAAACCGTGGAAAATTAGCCCACGAGTGAAATTTAGCCCCTAAAATCATCCATGCTAGTAGGTGGGACCCCCTTGTATATCGGAGGTGCAAGGATAAACATATCACACATTTTTATATTGTTGTTTTGACATTGCTTACGCAGTCCTACATGGTTGAAAATGCAATATTGGTTTCATTTTGACATAGTAACATGAGGATGATGCATTTTATGGAATGCTTCTACAATTCAAAGCATTTTTTTGTTATGATGGGCATATATTTATAGTTGCTATGATTTAACCATGTCACTAATCATTTTGATCGATTACCTAGCGACATATATACAAGAGATATATTAGTGATAACATAGTCAAAACAAAGAAAGAAAAACCTATGAAAAAAATTCTAAAAGGAAAGGATCTATGTTTGAGCTATGATTGAAGGTTATATGCAAATTTGAATGGAAATGTAAAAGGATGTTAGTGTTAGTCCTAACTATTATACTATGGTTGGTTAGTGGCTATGCGATTTTCATTAGATTTGATTTGGGCGCATATAACATTGCAATATGTGTTATGGCATAGAATGATGACAAGGGTTAATGTGTAAAGGTTAGAGGGTGGCACACTATGAAAGGGATATCGTCGCAGATTTCAAATGTTTGGGCATTGAATACATAGTTTAATAGATTGGTGAATGTTTGGTTGTATCGTACTTCAAATTGAATAGGCCAGGAGATGGAAGTGACATGCATTTACTGCATGACACTCCATACTCCCCCCTATCAGTCGTCACCCTAGCATTGTTCCTTGTTGCATTTTCAGTCTGTTGGTTGTGAAGCTCCACATTTTAGGCTCTTGGAAAAGGATCAACCAACTTGCCCTTTTAAGCGTTTTTGTTACAGGTATGGTTCATTTTATCTCCATCCATGACATATTCTGTGTATGAAGAAATAATGGCTCTGTAATGCTTGGTTTTGTGCATTCCTAAGAATTTCAACTGTGTAAATATGTGATATTTCTCTCTATGATGACTGTAATTGTTTCAGATTGCAAGAAAAATAATTGTTTTTTTTTTTTAAGTTGTGCATTGACTAGTTGCTCGGTCGTTTTAATATCGTGATGGGTCTCTCTGGATAATAAGTGAATGTGGTACATATCACTCTGTATTAATGGTGTATGGTTTCCTTCTGTGTATTATCGCCGGTTGTTCCCTCACAATCATGATTGTAACCCTTATCCAGTCGTATTTGAATTACCATTCAATGGCTGTGTAATTTATTCAAAACTAGATGTTGGCATGTTTACAGGTAGAGTGTTCTTGTCATTGATGGAAAGAACGACAACATCAATGGCATATTGGAAGCAATGACAACAAACAGGAAAGAATAAATGATAGCATTGGGAATGATGAGACAATGATAAATTTCTTTCTACAAGATTAGGAGAACGAGCATAGGGTAGAGAGTTGGAGTTTCCATATAGCGAGAGGTTATCATGAAGGCGGTAAGGAGCATGCGCTGGATTCCTTAGAATCCATGAGTTGACAGAAGGAATCAAGATTAGGAGGAATAGCACAGAGTTGCACGTAGAGCACAAGTGTGTGCCAAGGCCGAGGTTAACTTCACTGCCAAAGCTCAATAGAGATAGAATTTTCTGAAACGCAGATGAGACCCAAAGTCATCAAGACTCACAGAAAGATCAAAGGTCAAGGACTTTGAAACTTAGAAATTTTTCCAATTCAGGAGGAAGTGTAACCTCAAGAGTGTTACACATCAAAACTACTCACTTTGATAGTGTCGCAAGTGTCGTCATTACAAAGGTCGCAAGTGTCGCATTTTTCTCACAAGGTCGCAAGTGTCGCATGTTGCTCACAAGTGTCATAAAGTGTCAAAGAAAGAATGTTGCCAGGATGCCCATGTCGTGCCTATAATGACATGAGAAGGACACTTGAAACACCTCTAACATCTGATTTGGAAGAGGAGAAATGAGTCAATAGGCTTGCAAACCTTTTTCCATCTGAAAGCACCTCAAAAACTGAGTTTTTGGACAGGAGCACTCCCCCTTACACTATCTCGGAGCACTGGCGCTCCCCCTTACATTGTTAGGGAGCGTTATAATGCTCCCCTGGCCCTTTTAAGGGAGCGCTATAGATTTTGAGAGCACTGGCACCCCCTAAAGCTTACTAGGGAGCGCTACAACGCTTTGATGGCCCTTTTGAGGGAGCGCTACCTATTCTGGGCAGTTGTTAAGCTGTTGAGATGAATGGGGGAAGCATATTTTCATTCTTGGAAGGCAGTTAGATTCGAATCCCTAGTTAAACCATGATCTTAGGGTAGATCCTCAACTGAAGGAGGCAAATCCTCAACTTCCCCAAGGATATCTCAAGTGGTTGAAGCCTCTCCAAGGCTATATAAGCAAGATTTCTAATGGTGAAAGAGAAAGGGAAAAGAGAGAATTACACCAAAATTATGATCTCATAAGTGGTGCTAGAGCTGATTGGAAATGGGGAAGAATTACCAGCATGAAACTTATGATCTCATAAGGAACACACAGTCAACCAAAGGAGAGTGATCAGTGAAGTTGTTATTATCCAGGTCGTGGATCTGTCAGGTAAGGGTTAGACGAAGAGGACTTGACGAAGCTGTCACATTCGCATCTACGATTGTAAGTACTGTTGTCGTTATTCTCATCAATATGACATGCTTGGCCTGTTTCTTTCTAGTTTGTGTCTAATGTCACATGAACTTATCACTAGTTTATAGATCTATTTTCAAGCTAACATCAATAGAGTAGGAAGCGGTTGTATCTTGTCTTATCCGCAGAACTCAGTGAGGAGCAAAGGATTGGAGCGCAACTTGGAGCGTGCAGCGACAAACGTCGATAAAAGGTACTTCTTTCATCCTTCTTTCTCATGTGTTAGTTTAGATAGATTTGAAAGGAAGTCAGTGTCCATGTTAAGCACTTTTTTGCCTAGGGTTAAGGTCAAGCTCTAGAGGTGATCTACCTATTCGCAGGGAGATTTTCCTACAACAAAGAGGAATACCCGACAATCGTTGGATCATTCTGAAGTGGAAGGATAGGATAATAAAAGAAGAACACAAGAGAGAGTTGACTCTATGAATTCTGAGTTCATGAAGGATATCACAGTCGTTGGATGGAAGAAGATCTATACCATTGACCTGGTAAGAGTCGGGGTTCAGGTCTTGGAAGAAAGGTGTGAGTTGATTTCCAATGTCGTGAAACGTGAAATCCTGAAATGTAGAAGGTGATCACATTCATTGATCAAGGAAGGATTATGGGCCATCGATATGACGCAAGCACGAGTTTGGGAATCGGAAGAAGGGAGGTGAGACAACTTTCGACATTGCAAATCATGTAGTCGCGAAATGTGAAGAGAAGATCTTGACTGTTGGATCACAGAGAGATGTGGACCATTGATCTGGAAAGAAGAGATTCATAAGTTATGCCTATGGTCACATCCGTAGTCACATCAGCAAAGGTTAATGGAGGAGCTAGCACGTTTCCAGGCTCCACTTTGGATTTTACGAGTTGGGAGAATCGAGGAAACTCTCAGCTAAATATCCAATGTGAGAAGTCACAAAGCGCTCAAAAGTTAGGCCTATGATGACATCCATGGTCACATCAACAAATTTTAAGGAGGCAGCTTGCACGTTTCTAGGATCCACTTTGGATTTCGCGAGTTGGGAGAATTGAGGAAACTCACAACAGATTACCTAATACACGAAGTCATGAATTTCCCAGGATATTAAGCCTCAGGATAGAGTCAGAGATCACATCGTTGAAGAGCTTCAGGGTGATCTCCATAGGAGATGAAGAGTCTCAAGATAACTTCCAATGGAATGAAGAATCATCATAGAGACAATTGACAGATGGAAGAGTGTCGAAGACTGTAACTGTGACAGAGAGGATAAGCTCAACTGTGATAGAGAAGATGAAGGGTATCACTACCAGAGAAGGAAAATAATATTAGGATAAGCCACTGATGAAAAAAAGATTCAGTATAACCACTTGAGAATATGAAGAGTTGCAATGATCATATAGAAGAGGAATCAGCGTGAGAAGAACATGCAAAAAATAAAAGAGTATGTGCTTTTTTCGAAGGTGATGCATGTGGGAAGGAGACAGTGTGCATGACCTAAAGTAGAGAACAGAGGCACAAAAAATTGGATGCAGAGGCAGCACAAAGTATAAAGGAAGAAGATTAGTTTAAAGGAGGAAGTTTTTGTGCAGGAGGAGAAAGAGAAGAGCATAGAAACAGAACATAGCATAGAAACATAACAAATCATATAAGTTGAAGAAGGCATAGGAGACATGGAGTTGTAACAGATCATATTAGAGACATAACAAGTAAGTAAGTTTTGTAAGATTCAATTATGGTGGTAGGGTGGTTCTAGGGAGGATTGAAGTCCTCTAAATGCTAGTTGGTGCTAGAAGATATTCTAGGAGTCAGTGCTTCCATCTGGTGGGTGCTAGAGAAACCTGGGAGTTGGTGCTTCCATCTAGTTGGTGCTCTCTGCAAGTTGTAACTTTATATCAGTGGTTGTAGCCTCATATTTGAGTTGGAGTTCAAAGACTGTGATGTACATGAAATTTGGATATTGATTGACATCCTAAGAAGAAGAGGTTTTAACCCTTTATGGGTTTCCTCATGAAAATTAGTGTCTCTATGTATTCTGTGTGATTGATCAAATATTGTATATCTATGCATGTTAAGTTATCAACAACACATTAAATAATAATCTAGAAAGAATAAGAAAATAACAAGAAAAGTTTCAAGATTATATATATAACTTATTCACCCCCCCCCCCTCTAAGTTATATTTCCAACAATTGGTATTAGAGTCGATGCCTTTGATCAAAGGTAGATCCATAATCTTGAACATGACTAGTCATGAAGGAAGTTCAACTAATAGAGCCCCTATATTTGATGGAACAAACTTTGCCTTCTGGAAAGTAAGGATGAGAACATATTTAATGTATTTGGGTGTTAATGTTTGGGATGTCGTTGAAACTGGATATGTGAAGCCTATATTATTGGCCTCAAAAGATGATAATCTAGAGTTTAGCTTTAATTAAAAAACAATGAATGCCATCCTCAGTGGACTTGCAGAAGCCGATTTTGTCAAAATTATGCACTGTGATTCAACAAAAGATATGTGGGACAAGATGATAATTAGTTATGAAGGTAATAAAAAGGTGAAAGATGCAAAACTTGAGACTCACAGAATGAAATTTGAGCAGTTAAAGATGGATGAAGACAAAACTATCAGTAAGTACTTCTTACGTATAGAAGAACTTGTCAAGACTATGAAAGGTCTAGGTGAAAATATAGATGAACCTTTTCTTGTCCAGAAAGTATTAAGATATCTTATTGATAGATTTAACTCAAAGGTCTCTGTTATAGAGGAAATAGTTGATCTCAAAATGTTGACACTAGATCAACTTCTTGGAAACCTAACTACTTATGAAATGAGAATCACCAAAGGTAAATCCACTACAAGAGAGGCATATTTTAAAGAAAATAAAAACACAGACTCCGATATAGATGAGATTGAAGAGAATTTTGTGAGAAGACTGACGAGAGGATCAGGAAAATACAAAGGTAAACTTCCCTTCAAATGTTTCAAATGTGGTAATATAGGTGATTTTGCATCAAAGTGTCCTGACAAAAGAAGGGATCAGACATATGATGATGAAGAGAAGAAGAAAAACAAGAAGGTCTATAAATAGAATAATTTTAGGAAGGAAAGCCTCTGTGTAAACAATGATGACAATCCTTCAAATGATGAAAACATTGACTCTTCTATTGAAGATGAAATAAATGATATCATGCTAATAGCTTTAGGAGATATAAACACGAAAGATATAGGAAGTGACTTCGCTGACTGTGAAGCAGTAGTAGATCTTAAAGGAGAATTTGTCAGTGCCATGGAAGATATTGATAGACTCAAAGAAAAGAACAGAAAACAAAAATAGTTACTGCTCAGGTATGAGAAAACATGCAATGAACCATTTGAAGAAATTTCTTTGTTGAAGGTTAAGTTAGAATAATCAAAGAAGATTGAAGGCATCCTCAAACAACAATTGAAGGAAGCCAAAACAAAATGTGAAAATTTGGAAGCTAAAGTAGCGTCTGTCAGAAAAGATTTAGAGACATTTGATGCCTTATATCATTAGAATATAACAAGTATAAAATCCTCAGAAAGATCAACCACCATTCTGAATCAACAAAGGAATTCAAAGTTGAAAACTAGTTTGGGTTATGAAGAGGGATCAAGTAGTGGTCAGCCAAGCAACAAAGAATCCATCAATTTTGTCAAATCTACAACCATTGACAACAACAAACTTGCAAAAACAAAGGAAGATAATCAACCGCTAAGGAGAAATGAAGAAAAAGGTACCAGAACTGAATCTGTAGAACAAAGAAATAATACACCCTCTGCTCAAGGAAATCATCGGCATGGAATAAATCGACCTGATCAAAGAAGACATCCATTTTCCAGGTACAAAGATTTGTTCTATGAATATTGTTTTTACTTCTATAACTTTGGCCACAAAGTTGTAAATTATTCTTTAATATTTAGACATGAGCAATCAAGACAGCCAAGGAATAAATATCTGCCACAAAAAAGAATGAGATAGCCAAGTAACAAACAACCATAGAATGAAAATCATGTGATGGTTGGGAAAAAGACACAGATTAAGAATAACAATCGTTATGATCCTTTATTCAATGAACCAGAATGTTACATCTTCCATAATTATGGACACAAAGTAATAGTTTGTCGCTTAAATAACTATAAACCAGATTCAAATCAAAGAACTGAAAACGTCAAGATTTGGAAGAAGAATGAAGATAACAAGTGTGGATTAGTGTTGTCATCTCAAAGAC
>JASDQU011508679.1:0-22618 GCA_032191745.1 Picea mariana
TCTTTTGTCGGTCTAGACATACCCCAAAGTTCCTTTATGATTATTTCGAAGTCCCCCAACACAGTTAGAATTTGAATATTCATCTCCTGGGAAAGCTTAAGTCCCATGTAGGCTATGAGGATCTCTGTTTTATTGTTTGATGTCTTCCCCAAACCCCAAGAGTAATCGATTATTTTTTTCCCCTCAGAATCATAGATGACTCCCCCCGCACCCGCCACCCCTGACAAACTTAAATGTTTACCTAAAAGGATTGACAGACTTAAATGTTTACTTAACAGGCCTGTTACAATACATTTTCTTGCGTTTTATTTTTATATGCAATGTTCTCTGCAGTCAATGTCGGCAATATTGTTCTTTAGCGGAATTGTTCGTTCACTGGTTCATGCTTGCTTCTTCCATTTTCATTGATTTCTTATTTGCCTGTTGTTGTTGTTCTTGTTTGCCTGTTGGTCTTGTTGTAGTTTGCATGCTTGGGGTTCTGCAACCACGATTGGAATTTCCCTTTTGTCGTTCCCCATTGATGGGTGAGTTTGGGTGTCATGTTTAGCTTTGCTTGTTATTTGCAGTTTGCAGGTGGGAAATTTCTCTCCTAGGGATGCCTGAGTCGAAATCATCTTGAAGAACATCTTTGTATGCAAGGATAAAATATGATTTCCTTTTGCGATACTTCACTGTGGTTGTGACAGAGGTAGGTTCTGTGTCCAACATTGGCCTTCTATCGTTCTCCGTTGATGGGAGGGTTTGGGTGCCGTGATTAGCTTCGCTTTCTATCTGCAGTTTGCAGGTGGGAAATTTGACTGTTGGGGATGCCTGGGTCGAAATCCTTTTGCAAAACATCTTTGTATGTGAGGAGAATATATGATTCCCTTTTCCTATGCGTCGTTGTGGCTTTGATGGAGGTAGGTTTTGGGTTGAACATTGGCGATCAGCAACGAGACGAAGAAAACATTATAGTCCTGATTCTCTGGTCGTAGTAATCACATACAAAGATGGAATGCAAGAGGATTTTTATGGCTCCCAGTATTGAAAAATACCAACCAGGAAAATCGTACCTTTCTTAATTTCTTGCACAGTGGTAGGCCTTTGGATGGTCCTGCCAGCTTTGAATTTTACCTGACAGGTCTCACAGCCTGAAATATTTGGTTAAAAAATGTATTACAATACATTTTCCTCCAAGTTTTTTGATACAATCTTGTGTGGAGTGAATTTCCTGGTCGGTTGGTTGGTGCCTGTTTCTTGCTTCCCTGGATGCTTCTTGTTGTTGTTTGATTCAAATTTGCAGTTTTCAGGTCCCATAGATGCAATTGGGCCTTTTGGTGCTTCTTAACTGGGTTGTTATTTTTTGGTTTCTCTTGTTTGCTTACATTTCTTATGGCCTGAACCAGAGTTTGTCGGGCTCCAACTATATTTCATAGCTGACGATATTTTTCCCATGGTTAATGTATTTCTATGGGTTCATAGTTATGAGAGTAGGTGTTGTTGTGTGAGCGATAAAGTTCTTCTATCCCTTTCTTTTTCCTCTTGTAAACTTTCCCATTTTTTCCTTTTGTTCTTCTCGTCTATTATGCATTTATGGTTATATAGTTTGCCACGTTTATGTGGTCGTGGGTTCCTGGGGTGGCCAGTTGAAAAATAGTCATCTTCATCTATATCTTCTCATCACGAGTCTGACCAACCAGCGTTCATTTGCATGTTTATCCAATTTCTTCTAAACTTGCCCATTTTCCCCTTTTGCTCTTACCCTTTGTTATGCATTTCTAGTTCTATACTTTGTCACGTTTCTGTGCTCGCGGGTTCCTGGTATAGCGAACTGGAAAATTATCATCTCCATCTATATCTTCACATCACGAGCCCGATCGAATGTCGTTCATTTGCATACTTAGCCAATTTTATGAACGCGGTTCGCGGATAGGTGCTATCGAACTCTGGTAACCCGTGTTCAGGGTATACATCTTGCACCCAAAACTTTTGTGCTCTACAATTCAACCTCGGACTATTTGAACTCGCAACCTTGCCTTTACCTACAATGGCTCTGTCTATCCGACTTGCCTTTCCATACTTAGTCGAGTATTCAAAGTTTTGTGGTTTCACGCGTTCTCGGGTTCATAAAAGTTTAAAATAATTTTTCCTATCCCCTCCATCCACGCCACCTTCCACCCTTCCCAATGCACATTAATTATGCTTTTAAAAGTCACAACCGACCAAACAGGTTCAAAAATATGGGCTTTAATAAGCGAAAAGCTCGAGAACATCTCCCATGAAAATGCATAAACAAGTGAATATTATAGGATCCTATAATTTATTTTGCATGCATTTTGAATTTGCAAAAAATGTTGCCTATTTTAGTTTTTTAAAGGCATCATCATAGTAACAGTGAAATCTTGTACTACCACGCTGCCATCCACAGAGGTGTTGATGTCATGTCCCCCTTTAGTATTGTGGGTATGTTACAGGTTGTTATATCTAAGAATTTGCTTGGATATGGGAATGTCAATATGTGCTATTAGTGACTATTCAACGCACATATTCGAAAAGATTGGCATTAATAAGTAAAAATATCGAGGGCATCTGCCATTAAGACGAATTAAATCAAAATCTATGGAAGATTTTACTGTCATCCTCCAACGTTGATTTTAAATACTTATTCCCATTTCTCTCTATCATCAAAGAGTTGGGCTTTAAGGTGCCTTCGTTGTAATTTTCTTGGTCATGGACATGTAAGACAACTTAGAGATGCCATTGGAGCCCAATTGAAAGACAAGAGAATGGTTTTATGTGACATCAGTTTTGAGTGAACAAAAACTCTGTTAGCCAACAAAAACTCAGACAGGAAAATAAAAAACAAGTATCTTCTGATTAGTGTTCCCCCTGTGTTCAATGCTATGGTTGGTTGAAAAGACTGCCTGGAGATTTGTTTGTTAATATTCTTTGTTTTCTTGCTGGGAGTTGGAAGGGATTTTTAGGTCGCCTGCAAAATGCTCGTTCGTTGAAGTATATAGTTTCTTCCAACAACACAGATTTGGCAAGTGTATCAAATTCTGCACAACACTCAAGAATTTGTCTTCCGTGAGAGGAGTCACACTTACCGTTGTTGCAAAATGGTCTGTAATATTCAGAAATGACGCGAACTATTACTTCATTCACCAATATACTCAGAATGAAATTACACATTTGGATCATCATGATTATGGGAAAATGTATGGGTGGCTAAAACAACATCCTAAAATTACAGAAGTTTCTACTTCAAAGTTTGTTGAGCTACTTGTGGGTGTGGTAACAGACTTCACAGAAAGCCATATTCTTTGTCAAAGTTTGTTCGTTGTCCTCTGGATGTAGTTATAGACTCCATATACAATCAACTTTCTATCGCTACTGCACATTTTGTTTTTACTATTTCTGTGCATATGATTGCATCTGAGTCGATGAGCTTGCCCCTCTTTGCACGAATATTCCCCTCCTACTTGAAGGTGGGTATATAACCAAGGAACGACGCTGCCAAAACTTTGTAATGTCTACATAGACATGTAACTGGAAAAATTTAATGGGAAGGAGTTTTGGATTATGGATTTTGAAACACTTTCTCAGGATTACTTTATACTACCACCTTCTGCAAGAAGTTTCACATGTTCAGGTAATGATTTGGTTTTTGAAAATCACCTTTTACTACCACATTCATGTAATGATTTTATTTCTTTCTTTAGATGATACCTTAATGTACTGGTGTATTCTAGAGCTGTTTACATCTTGCACCCAAAGAACTTCTGTGATTTGCAATTTATGCTTTTACTAGTAATAACTCACCAGGGGTTCAAAAAGATTGGCATTAATAAATGGACAGTAGATGCTCTACTGTGAGATACTTAGCCATTTTTCCCTTTTCTTCTTCCCGTCTATTATCGCTTTCTGGTTGTATACTTATTCGTCTTTCTATGATCACGGGTTCCAATGTTGGCATGCTGACATATCTTCATCTCCATCTATATCCTCACATGATGAATCCGATCAACCATTGTTCCTTTCCATACTTAGCCAAATTTATGGCCACGGTTGTCGGTTGGCACTTTCGAACTCTGTTTCTTCTTGTTCCGTGATATACATATTGCACTCAAAACTTTTGTGATATTCAATTCCACCGCAGACTCCTTGAACTCGCAATCTTCACTCTACCAAGCATCACAAATGTTTCAAAGTATATGTCCCTGCCTTCCATCCCCACTGACTTCGCGTCCTTCCTAATATACATTAATTATGGTCTTACTATTGACAACTGAACACACTGGTATGAAAAATTGGCACCTGGACATTCGCCATATACAAATTGACTACCAGACTCTGACATTGTCCCCTCTTCCATGTTACAAATTATGCATTCAAATGTTTTGAGAGATACAATTTGACTGTCGGCTTCTCACGTCTTCTGGGGAGACCTTGTCACCATATTTCGGATCCTCGTGTTGGCGGGTTCACGAAATCTCCAATTCCTATACATTGTTTCCTGTTCCGGCCATCCTTGTACTTCTTTCCAACTATGCAACACCAAAGGTTTAATACTAAAATGCCATCATGCAACAACTGTAAAGAACGTCATTAATATGAAAAAAGTCTCGAGGTGTAACCATCCCTACATAACTTGTCCAGAAACATGCAAAGAAGATATTGTCAGACAATGGCAAAGCTATTACAAATTTCAATATATTAGCAAAAACAAGTCCGGGCCAGTGTTTCTCTATTCAATACTTGGACACTTTTTCGATTGCGGGTTCCCAAATTGACGACCTCAAAATTTTGTTTCGAATCTCCCGCGACTTGCAAACAGTGTCTGGAGTTCCACAATATACAATTTGTCCGTTGGAATGCCCCGTCATGGGCCCAACCGTCCGTCGTTCATTTCAATACTTAGTGCTAGGTTGGTTGTATCTCCATGGCATTGTACATGTGTTGTGTATTGAGACTGCCCTGCCCTTTCCCTGTTTCATACTTACACATTTTTTTGATTACAGGTTGTTGGATTGGCGGGCTCAAGATTGTGTTTCCAATGTTCCACGACTAGCAAACAGTACCCGTAGTTCCATGATATACAATTTTTCCACAGGAATGCATCATCATGCCCTCTTCCATGTTACATGTTCTGTAATCAACACTCCCAAGAGATACAATTTGACCCTGGTCCCCCCACTTATGTTGGTTGTATCTTTTTACCCTATTATGAAGTGTCGCCAACTGTTTTCGATTATTAGCCATTCCTTACTTGCTATTCCTTGTCCTCGCCACCTTCATACTCTCTGGAAATGCAATTAGCAAGATTTAATGCTAGCACTTCATCGTGCATGAAACTTAAACATGTCATTAATGAGCGAAAGGGTATGACATACAAATTGACCGCCGGACTCACATATCATCCCCTCTTTCGTGGTACACATTTTGCATTCATGGAGTTCCGCGATATACAATTTGACCCTCGGGAAGTCACGTCTCTTAGGGAACCATTGTCACCCTAAGTCTAAAGCCCATTCGCCAGCTTTCCATACTTGCACATTTCATGGAATCTCTTTCACAGTTCCTCGGGTTGGCGGGTTCACAAAATCTCCAATTCTTAGTCACTGTTTACTGTACCCGACCAAGGTTCAATGGGATATATATTACAAGTTTCAATTTATTGGCGAAAACGAATCTGCCCACTAGTTTCTCTATTCCATACTTGAACCACTTTTTCAATTGTGGGTTTCCGGATAGGCGGCTCACGTTTGCACCTCCATTGTTCTGTGTCTCGCAAACATTACCTAAACTTCTGCGATATACAAATAGACCTCTAGAATGTTCTATCATGTCCTCTCTGAGACATACAATTTAACCCTCGCACTCTCACCTCCAATGGTTGTCCCTTGTAACCCTGTTTTGAATCCCTCCCGACTTCTTTAGATAATTAGACTCTCCTTAATTGCTCTTTCTCGTCCCTGCGACCTTCATAGTTCTTTCTTAATATTTAATTAGTAACCGTTCATGCTAACAACTCACCATGCAGAAACCATCAAAATTCATTTTCGATTGGGGGAAGCTAATTTCCATTGAAATATATTCCCAACTATCACGATTCAAAGAATCGAATAAATTTTATGTGTCTTCCTACTTTATTTTCGAAATAGTGCATTGCTACCCGTTTCCAAAACTGTCTCTTTCCAAGATAATAAACTATGAATTCGATCTAGTAACATTCTAGTACCAGGCCCTCTGGAGGCACAAGGCCTCCCATTGTTTTTATGAGGTTTTTAATGGCTTTGTCTCAGTTTTCAAAGATTTCTTTTTAGGAAAGGATGCTCCCCAGATGTCTGTCCAGGCAACCAAGTTTTTGAACAAGAAGGGAACACTTGAACAAAAGGAAAATCACAATGTGCTAATGCTCTTTGGCTCCAAAGAAAATCCTACTTTCCTTCCATGCCACGTCACGGATAAGATGTTTGTTACAGAAATAGCAAGGCAATACAAACACTGGTTGCATTTTTTCCATGACAAGAAAAAAAAATAGTTCATTCCTCTGCCTTGGAAAGCCGGGGACTTCGTGTGCAGAAACATCAACAACATTGACGAATTCGCAGGCCATTTCAAGAACTTGAACCTGGCATATGATGAAAGGCTAAAAGGGTTCAACCCTAATGGGATTTTTCGAGAGCATTTACTATCATATGGCTTTAGTAGCTCTTTTATCAATAGACGCCTAGTCGAAGACAGAGACAGTGACAGCAACACTCTTGCTTCTGACGATTGCGACGTAGAGACATTGCAAAGCACAACTGAGTTGTACAAACAACAGGGAAAAGTATCCGTAGAGAAGATTGTTTCAGGATAAATCCGTAGGTGCAGACACTAAACGTTTTGTTCTAGATCCACCTGGATCTAGAACAAAACGTGACAGAATACTACCCTTTCCCTAGATCTAGACTATTGAGTAAAGTGAGAAGTAAGGATCATGGAAATACCTTATGAACGATTTCCTTATATCTCTGTTGTTCCAAGCTTCACTTCAATTCTCTTATCTCATTCAGATCACAACAGATAAACCAATCGAAGTGAAGGAAGATCAATATATTCAATAACTAGTCTATACATATGATCAAGGAATTATGTAATAAAGTGACATCATCTTTATGGGAAAGGGACATATTACTGTATTTAATAATTGAAAGTGAAACTTACAACCTGAGCCTTGATGTTGTAGATCTCCTTTCGATGGATCCTAGCTCTGACACACACACTTGCTCATGCATGAAGAAAATCAACCACCTTTGATGACCTTGCTGTTGTCTCTAGCTGCTGTAGCATCAGTCCTCCATACAGTCTTGCACTAATTCTCCAATCAATCTCTTGCTAGCTTTCTCAACTTAACCCTTTCCATGAGCAATCTCCTCAATATATAGGAGAAGATAGATTAGTTACTTGCATAGGGAATGATCCCAAGATATCTGGAATGCCAGCACCTAAATAACCATTCGAAAGCCAACTCACCCTTCTAGAAGATTCCCTTCTAGAAGGTTCGAGATTTTTATATTTTCCCTCTTTAAGAACATGTTCGCACCCTAACAATGAGTACAGTGCGAGAACTTCGCACCCCAGCTGAATGCAGCCTGCGAGAATCAGGCATTCTCGCAGGTGAATATATAGGTAGCCTGCGAACATCTCCAAAAATATGATTTCTGGAAACAGACAAGTGTGACTTTTCTCATGAAAGTGTCTTTAATGAAGAGCTTGATTTTCCATCATCATAACATCATCATGACATCATCATAATGACCAAATTTGTGGATAACAAAGAGTGTCCAATCCCCCGCTAACACTCCCAAGAGCACGACATCACGGAGCATCGTTTCAACAGCCCACCCCAGTAAGAAAGCAACACAGAAATATTTAAACGGAGGAGGAGACAAGAACCCTCCTCGCACAAAAATTGATAGTTCTCACAAAGTTCCCCTGAGGAAGAAAAGAAAAACCATTGTAGGGTAGGGGGACGAACTCGAAATTGAAAGTGAGCAGATGCAACTTGAAGAAGTTGAAATTGAGCACATGCACAAAGTTGGCCCATCCATAGATGTCATGCACCATAGTTCCGCAATTGAAATAGCTGAGACTGACATTTTTGATGAAGATGAATCCATCGTATTCCAGAGCACTGTTTTTGACAGCTAATCTAAAAATATGGTCATTGAAAAGAGAGATGTAACAAATAAGAAAGACAAATCTTGTACAGAGATTAATTTTAGGAAAATGCAACCATCCCAAATCTCCCTGTTTCACCGCGTAACTGGTGATTCTCTTGATGATTCCATTGGAGGAATTGAAGCGGAGAATGCCAGACTGAATGACCGCGTCAAGGAATTGGAGGAGGCTTTCATTGCTACCCCCGACTTTGCCAGTCCTTTAGCAAAAACCGTGCCTGCTACCCCTGCAACCAAGTTAAAAGGATCCTCCATCTTCCTCATATCGTGTAGAACCATTGTAGAGAATAACATCAAGAAAAGAATGCAGCTAGTTATTGAAGCCTGTGAAACATCACAAAATATAGCGTCCTTTCAAAAGAGGGAAAATGATTTGCACTAACATTTGTAAACGAATTTAAAAGATGATCAACGTTTCTACGAACATATACTGACCCCTTTTTCCAACCATGCCATCAACAACTTGGATCTGAAAAGAAGACAAGAGGGTCTCCCCTCCCCAAAGTGCACCAAAAAAATAAAAGGATGCTGACAAAAGAAAATTAAGAACTTGTAGCTCATTGCCGAATCATGTCAACAAGCCATATCAAACTTAATCCTCAAATCTTTGTCAATGACCAAATAAGCCTTCGATGAACAACTTGATATTTTAAAGGGGTTGTCTTTTGAAAAGTTTTACGGCATAGTTGAATATCATGTAGATGAGAACGAGAACTGGCTACTGGACTATTCGGTACACAATGAAGAAATTGAACAGGCTCTGTATAGTATTTTTATGGATCTAAGGAAATTAGAAAATGAGCTTCTTGACATAGAAATCTAGGATGAAATCAATGTCGCCCCCATGAGAAGCTACATTGAAGAATGGTTCAAACGGAGAATGGACATGCTCATCGACGAAGGGCAACAACCAGTTGGCACGAATCCAGTGATCGTCGACGACACCAACAAAAATGCATCGGCTTCATAGTAAGTCTATACTGATGTCATTTTGTTTTCTTTATCAATCCAGTTATTATACCTCTTTAAATAAAAATCTCTAACCAAAGACGAATAACTTCCAACTTCTTCTTTTCAGGTCTTCCTCTCTACCGTCGTGCACTTCGTCTTTCTACAGTCCTAATTCTTGTAATTATTTCTTTTTTGGTCCACAGGAGCCCCAATCCAAGTCTATATGACAAACACATTTAAATTTCCATAAATATGGAACAGATTCCAGAAATATGTAACAAACATTTTTTATTTTTGATAAATTTCAAAGAAAACTAATTCGGAAATGCTAAATTTTTTTCCTTCAACTATGATGGATGTCACGAAATTGTGTTTATTATTTTTGAATGTTACTGTGTGTGTTTCCTATTCCTTTTTTCCAGGAACATTTGTTGCAAGATATTATTAATATTTGATAGATTTCGAGGAAAACAAATTTGGAAATGTTAAATTTTTTTGCCTTCAACTATGTTGGATGTCAGGAAATTGTGTTTATTATATTTGAATGTTTAATATCTGTGCTTCCTGGTCCCTTTTTCTAGGAACCTTTCTTGCAAGTTATTTAGACAGAAATTTTCTAAGTCCCATGTTTGAACTATACACACCCCAGGAAAAAACTGCCTTGTTCGAATATTAACCTTAGGGGGTCATCTACAAGCCAAATGTCTTTTTTCTTACCAGTGACACACTGACACAAAGTCATCCTCTACATGGATACCACATGTACTTCAAGATGCTTCCCCCGTGTTTGTACTCAATCCCACCATAAGAGTGCATTTATTCCGATTCCAACCTGACAGGTACTACACTGCCATGCAACACTTGTTTATCCCACATCTATTTTTGGCACATTTTTCTTTATTACTAACCATTCTCACTTATCAATTATAATACTACAAAAAACCATGAAATCCACTTGCCAAATACATACAAATTTTGAAAAATAATACATTAACCTATTATTTATCCCGCAAAATTCTAACATTAACCTATTATTATTTATACTGCGTCTATTTTTGGCACGCTTTTTTTATTTGATTGGGTGATTATTGCCCAATCAAATATGTCGTAACACAATGGATTAAATCCCTTTCAAAATACATAGAATTTTGGATAATTAATGCCCAGTCAAATATGTTCAGGCAACAACAGCACATGTTGCATTGTGTACGAAGTGGTCTCATCCGAATGAACTAAACTACGTTTTATATTTAAAACCCATAGTAAAATATGTTTTACAAGTCACGTTGTACGTTTTATACAGTCAAATATGTTTTGAAAATGAAAATACAAAGTATATTCAAAACCTACAGTCAAATATGTCTTGAAAATGGAAATACGTCCCACAGGGCGTCAAATTATAGGGATGATGTGCAAGTGAAGGACAATGTCATGTAAGTAACGCTAAATACGACAAATTTTCTTGTCAACTTCAAGACATATTTGACTTCCGCGATATACAAATAGACCTCCGCGATATACAAATAGACCTCTGGACTGTTCTATCAAGTCCTCTCTGAGACATACAATTTGACCCTCGCGCCCTCACCTCCAACTGTTGTCCCTTGTAACCCTGTTTTGAAGCCTTCCCGATCACTTTCGATAATTAGACACTCCTTAATTTCTCTTTCTAGTCCCTACGACCTTCATACTTTTTTCTTAATATTCAATTAGTAACCTTTCATGCTAACAACTCACCATGCAGAAACCGTCAAAATTCTCATTAATGAGCGAAACGCTCGAGGAGATCTCCCATTAATACGCATTAAACCAATATCTGCGCAGAGTTATATTGTCCTTTCCGATTGTTCATCTCAAACACGGGTCGTCGCGTTAGCCTGTTTAGGAAATCTCCAATGCTTAACTGCTCATTGTCGTGTCCTCCATGTTCGCACTTCTATGTATGCAATTACTAGTCTTTAATCCTAACAATGCATCATGCAACAACTGTCGAAATTTTCATTAATGAGCGAAAGTCTCGAGGAAATCTCCCGTTCGCATGCATTGGACCAAGATTTGCACAGCTTTATATTATCCCTTCCAGCTCTTCATTTCAAACATCGTCTAGAGAAAACACATGTTCTTGTAAACTTATGGCAGCAAGTTGACAACACTTTTGTGGAGATACAGTCAATATCTTCGGACGTGAGGACCAGAACTTCCAGTGGTCCAGGGCATACTCTTACTATTCATCCCGTTCCACCCAGAACGAAGTGATTTGGACCTCTGGAATCGCTCGTGCAGGCTGTGTCCCTGAGGTTTTTGACTGTAAGGAGTTGGTCTCTTGGTGCGTCGAAAAATATATTTCAAGCCAAAGAATTATTCCACTGTGTGACCATTCTTTTGTTTCTTTGTCACCTCAGGTCTTCCGCAAGATGTTAAAATTGCCAGAGCCAACATTGACCTTCAAAGGACAAGAATGCAAGCAGTTCCTAGAAAAACATGATAGAGGGTTGGACATCTTAGCCGAGTTCCTCGAAGAGCTGACAATAGTTCCTGAAGATATCACAAAGTTGCAGGTAAGTTCCTTTAGAAATCCATTCCGAGAAATTGCTTGGTTGTTTACAATAATAACGGGACAGGAATCCTCGACAAGCGTTTCTCGTATGGTTATTTATATTTTGTACTTCACAGTCAAGGAACAATTCATTTTCTGTTGGGGGAAGCTAATTTCCATTGAAATATGTTCCTAGCTATCACGATTCAAAGAATCGAATAAATTTTATATGTCTTCCTACTTGATTTTCGCAATAGTGCATTGTTGCCCGTTTTCAAAATTGTCTCTTTCCAAGAAAATAAACTGTGAATTCGATCTAGTAACATTCTGGTATCAGGCCCTCTGGAGGCACAAGGCCTCCCATTGTTTTTATGAGGTTTTTAATGGCTTTGTCTCGGTTTTCAAAGATTTCTTGTTAGGAAAGGATGCTCCCCGGATGTCTGGCCAGGCAACCAAGTTTTTGAACAAGAAGGGAACACTTGAACAAAAGGAAAATCACAATGTGCTAATGCTCTTTGGCTCCAAAGAAAATCCTACTTTCCTTCCATGCCACGTCATGGATAAGATGTTTGTTACAAAAATAACAAGGCAATACAAACACTGGTTGCATTTTTTCCATGACAAGAAAAAAAAATAGTTCATTCCTCTGCCCTGGAAAGCCGGGGACTTTGTGTACAGAAACATCAACAACATTAACGAATTCGCAGGCCATTTCAAGAACTTGAACCTGGCATATGCTGAAAGGCTAAAAGGGTTCGACACTAATGGGATTTTTCGAGAGCATTTACTATCAGATGGATTTAGTAGCTCTTTTATCAATAGACGCCTAGTCGAAGACAGAGACAGTGACGACAACACTCCTGCTTCTGGCAATTGCGACGTAGAGACATTGCAAAGCGCAACTGAGTTGTACAGACAACAGGGAAAAGTATCCATAGAGAAGAGTGTCCAATCTCCTGCCAACACTCCCAAGAGCATGACATCACGGAGCATCGTTTCAACGGCCCACCCTAGTACGAAAGAAACACAGAAATATTCAAACGGAGGAGGAGACAAGAACCCTCCTCGCACAAAAATTGATAGTTCTCACAAAGTTCCCCTGAGAAAGAAAAGAAAAAACATTGTAGGGCAGGGGGATGAACTCAAAATTGAAAGTGAGCAGATGCAACTTGAAGAAGTTGAAATTGAGCACATGCACAAAGTTGGCCCATCCATAGATGCCATGCACCATAGTTCCACAATTGAAATAGCTGAGATTGACATTTTTAATGAAGATGAATCCATCGTATTCCAGAGCACTGTTTTTGACAACCAATCTAAAAATATGGTCATTGAAAAGAGAGATGTAACAAATAAGAAAGACAAATCTTGTACAGAGATTAATTTTAGGAAAATGCGGTCGTCCCAAATCTCCCTATTTCACCGCGTAACTAGTGATTCTCTTGATGATTCCATTGGAGGAATTGAAGCGGAGAATGCTAGACTAAACGACCACGTCAAGGAATCGGAGGAGGCTTTCATTGCTACCCCCGACTTTGCCAGTCCTTTAGCAAAAACCATGCCTGCTACCCCTGTAGCCAAGTTAAAAGGATCCTCTAGCTTCCTCATATCGTGTAGAACCATTGTAGAGAATAACATCAAGAAAAGAATGCAGCTAGTTACTGAAGCCTGTGAAACATCACAAAATATAGCTTCCTTTCGAAAGAGAGAAAATGATTTGCACGAACATTTGTAGACGAATTTAAAAGATGATCAACGTTTCTATGAACATATACTGACCCCTTTTTCAAACCATGCCATCAACAACTCGGATCTGAAAAGAAGACAAGAGGGTCTCCCCTCCCCAAAGTGCACCAAAAAAATAAAAGGATGTTGACAAAAGAAAGTTAAGAACTTGCAACTCATTGTCAAATCATGTGAACAAGCCATATCAAACTTAATCCTCAAATCCTTTTTAATGACCAAAGAAGCCTTCGATGAACAACTTGATATTTTAAAGGGGTTGTCTTTTGAAAAGTTTTACGGCACAGTTGAATATCGTGTAGATGAGAACAAGAACTAGCTATTGGACTATTTAGCACACAATGAAGAAATTGAACAAGCTCTGTATAGTATTTCTATGGATCTAAGGAAATTAGAAAATGAGCTTCTCGACATAGAAATCCAGGATGAAATCAACGTCGCCCCCATGAGAAGCTACATTGAAGAATGGTTCAAATGGAGAATGGACATGCTCATCGACGAAGGGCAACAACCAGTTGGCACGACTCTAGCGACCATCGATGACACCAACAAAAACGCGTCGGCTTCATAGTAAGTCTATATTGATGTCATCTTGTTTTCTTTATCAATCCAGTTATTATACCTCTTTAAATAAAAATCTCTAACCAAAGACTAATAACTTCCAATTTCTTCTTTTCAGGTCTTCCTCTCTACTGTCGCACACTTCTTCTTTCTACAGTCCTAATTCTTGTAATTATTTCTTTTATGGCCCGCGGGAGCCCCAATCTCACTCTATATGACAAACGCATTTAAATTTCTAGAAATATGGAACAAATTCCAGAAATATGTAACAAACATTATTAATTTTTGATAAATTTCAAAGAAAACTAATTCGGAAATGTTAAATTTTTTTTCCTTCAACTATGATGGATGTCACGAAATTGTGTTTATTATTTTTGAAAATTACTGTGTGTGTTTCCTGTTCCTTTTTTCCAGGAACATTTGTTGCAAGATATTATTAATATTTGATAGATTTCGAAGAAAACAAATTCGGAAATGTTAAATTTTTTTGCCTTCAACTATGCTGGATGTCAGGAAATTGTGTTTATTATATTTGAATGTTTAATATCTATGCTTCCTGGTCCCTTTTTCCAGGAACCTTAGTCATTTAGACATAAATTTTCTAAGTCCCATGTTTGAACTATACATACCCCAAGAAAAAATTGCCTTGTTTACATATTAACCTTAGGGGGTCATCTACAAGCCAAATGTCTTTTCGCTGACCAGTGACACGCTGACACAAAGTCATCCTCTGCATGGATACCACATGTACTTCAAGCTGCTTCCCACGTGTTTGTACTCGATCCCACCATAACAGTGCATTTATTCCCATTCCAGCCTGACAAGGACTACGCTACCATACAACACTTATTTATCCCACATCTATTTTTTACATACTTTTTTTTATTACTAACCATTCTCACTTATCAATTATAATAGTACAAAGAAGCATGAAATCCACTTGCCAAATACGTACAAATTTTGGAAAATAATACATTAACCTATTATTTATCCCGCAGAATTCTAACATTAACCTATTATTATTTATCCGCGTCTATTTTTGGCATGCTTTTCTTATTTGATTGAGCGATTATTGCCCAATCAAATATGTCGTAACACAATGGATTAAATCCCTTTCAAAATACATAGAATTTTGGATAATTAATGCCCTTGCATCGTGTACGAAGTGGTCGGATCCGAACGAACTAAACTACGTTTTATATTTAAAACCCACTGTAAAATATGTTTTACAAGTCACTTTGTACGTTTTATATTTAAAACCTATAGTCACTGTAAAATATGTTTTACAAGTCACTGTAAAATATGTTTTACAAGTCACTTTGTACATTTTATATTTAAAATATGTTTTGAAAATGAAAATACAAAGTATATTTAAAACCTAGTCAAATATGTTTTGAAAATGAAAATACAAAGTATATTTAAAACCTACAGTCAAATATGTCTTGAAAATGAAAATACGTCCCACAACGCGTCAAATTACAGGGAGACTGTGCAGGTGAAGGACAATGTCGTGTAAGTAACGCTAAATCCGACAAATTGTCTCGTCAACTTCAATCGTTTCTTCCGACATATATATTGGAGTGCAGAGATAGGTGATTCTGCAATTAATATGAAAAGAGATTACATTCACCGAGAAACCAAATGAATGTGTTCCCCTCACTTTTTATTAGGTAAATAAAACCCTTTAGCCCCGATCCTCTACTTAGGGAAATTAAGACTGTTAGACCCGAGGCGTAGATCATTATATGTATGAGATGACACGTGTTTGTTCTATATACGAGATATAATTGGAAGAGAGGGGAAACCACAGCTTTGACCCTGCAACTAATATGAAAAAAGATTACATTCACCGAATACAATCTGAACCGCTAGTTGCATACAATCAAGTAATGGTCTTTGTCGGCCACTGCCCAATAAAATAATTGTTTGTGAGGTTCAACACCCATGGGCTGCAGTGTACAGAGTATGGAGTGCAAGCAAATGACAAGATTCTCTGCCGTGTGAGGCACGCCAACCTAAAAGCAGCTTCAAAGTTTGGGCTCACATGTCTTATTGGCTTTCACATGGACTGCACAGGTATTCAAAAACAGTGCTTTTTTAAGTGCACAGGTATTCAAATACAGTGCATTTTTAAGAGCATTCACATGGAGTGCAGAGGTATACAGAGTATGGACTGCAAGTAGAGGACAAGATGCAACGCTAAATCCGACAAATTGTCTCGTGAGTCGTCAACCTCAATCGTTTCTCGTGCAGAAACAGATATATAGACGTTAAACCCTTCAGCCGCATTCTGCAACTAATATGAAATTTGAACCTCTACTATGGGCAATTCCATATGCACTTCAAGTTGAATCTCACCAATATTTTCGGTGAGATTTTGTAAATTAATATTTTTAATAATATAAAAATGTAATTAAGTGTGGTGGATTGTCGTGTCATGTAGTTTTCACACTACTTTTAATGACATTGGACTCTTTTTAAAAAAATCTAATTTTATGTGTGGTTATTTGGAAGATTTATCTTTAAAAAAAATTAATATTAAGTGGGTGGAATATAAATATTTTTATTTATGATTTTTTTTCTTAAAGAAAGACTTTGTAGCTTGTGTAGAGTTCGTATACCAATGTTAAACATAAAATAAAATGTGATTGTTTAAAGAAAGACTTTGTAGCTTGTGTAGTGAGAGTGAGAGTGAGAGTGTGATTGGAAAATTTCAGAGTTTGCGATTTTGTGATATTGGTGATTTTGAGAGTCGATTTAGGTTTTCCCTGTGGGCTCTATGGCTAGGCTTCACTTGCTGCAATCTTTGTATTGTTGTAGAAGCGCGGGCTTGGTCCCTTCCAGTGAGAGCGGAAACGACGGCGATCCTGAGCTCAGCGGTAGGGTTTTCCATCTGTGGTTGGTCGCGGCCTTTCAGTAGCTGCATCTAGAGGTTGCGGCGCACCTTTCCAGACCGAGTAAGGGTTTGCGGTGGGTTTTGGCGTCTAGAGGCTGAGGTATACCTTACCATAGCGTGCAGACGAGGGTCTTCGAAGGTTTGAGGGGGCGACGACGGAGGCGGCATGGTGCTCAGCAGGGGGGCGACGTGTGTCTCGAGGCCAAGGCGATGTTTGGTGGCCGAGCATTATAAGCTTGTCTGCACCTACTTGTTCGGTTGCGGCTCCATTTCCTTGCCGGTGATTTCTTCGTTCTTTCGAGGGCTCGCTTTCGGGTGTCTGTTGGTGCTTTAAGCTGGAGTTTTTAAGGTGCTTCAGGGTTTTGTTGGAGTTTTTAGCCCAGCTTTGTTTCTCCTCTCGTGGTTTTGTTGGGGTTTTTAGCCTAGCATTGTTTCTCCTTTTACAACCTGCGTGTTGGTTTTGCTGTATTTCTGGAGATGTTTGTGATATGATTTCTAAGCATGGTCTTTGAAATGTACTGCTCTAAACATTAATGGGTTTTGAAGATGTAAAAAAATTATATTTTTATTAATATAATTAAGCTAATTTTCTACTCGAAAAAACTTATGTAGTGTGAAAAATAATAATAAAAATACTATATGCTAAAAGTATCTATGAAATGTTTTCTTATATTAAATTATTACCTCATGCTACAGTGAACAAAAGAATTAAGCAAAGGACTAAATATTCTTAACACTCATATCCGTTATTACTCCATAAAAATATCATAAGCATGTAGAGGATGATCACACACTGATAATTAGTTCCTCCTCTATTACTCCATAAAAATATAACTGATGATTAATTCCTCGAGGTGGAAACCAAGCTTGGTACTGGACTTAATAATCGTGTTGAAGGAGATAGAATGGTATAAACAATGAATACAAATCACAAACGTCTCATAATATTTAAAATATTTAATGACAATTAAACTCTAAGTATAAGGTGTGATTTTTTTTATTATTTAATATGAAAGAATTAATACATGATATGGAATTAAATGATAAAATTCACACTTCAAAAAATTTGATTCATTTTAGTGTTTCATTTTCAATTGACTTAATTTTTTTATTTAATTTATGAACATTAAAACTATGATATATTGTTGCAATGCACCTAATTGTTTTTAACTCGATATTAAAAACTTGACATCTCAAATTCATTCACTAAGAAATAATATAAAAAAATACCAAAAAAATTTCCCTTGGGAGTTATCCTTTCTAACATTATTATTATTACTTTAGTTTTAGTTTTCTAAAATATTATATTGAGCCAACATAATATGAACCCATTTCGTAATTGTATATTTATTTTAATTGTGAGCCTACATTATATTTATTGTATTTTTGTTTTATATAAATTTATTTTTTTGCACCGACATGTGTTACACACATGACACATTTCACTCATTTGGATTGTAGAAAGTTCCTCTCAATGCAACCATAGTAAACCAAAATAAATCTTAATCATAGGTTTGACCAAAGGCACGCACACTCAATCATGGTCAATCACGTCAGGCATAATTAAGCACTGTGTAGCCAATAATAGTGAAACAATCACCTATACTTAATGAAAGGCAATCATAGTCAATCAAAATTGACTAAACTTGGCCATATTCAACTAAAGTCAACCATACTCACCTAATTAAGTACACTCAACCATAGTAAACATGGATAAACCATAGTCAAGCAAAGTCCACTAAAGTCAACTATTGTTAATCAAACTAACAATAGTACACCATAATCAACCAAGGTCTACAAAAGTCAACAATTATCAATAAAGTAAACCATATTCAACTACAGTAAGCCAAACCCTACCATATTCAATAAAGTCAACCAAAGCCAACCATAGTCACCTATAATCAACTAAAGTCACCCACAACCAACCATGGTCAACTAGAGTCAATTATAATGGTTAAAAATTAACCATAGTTCCTTATAATCAACCAAAGTCACTCATAATCAATAATGGCCAACTAGAGTTAATCACAGTTAATAAATGTCTGTTATGAACCAACGCCTTGATAATGATAAAAAGTCAATGAATAGTAGTCCACTTCGAGGGGGAAACCTCCTTTTACAATACATTCAATGTACAAAACAAGATAAGATGATCCTAAGACTAGGTCTCCTTGGTATATATATAGGAGACAAAGGGTACAATTATAATGAAAGGGTATAATGAAAGGTTCTAGATGACCTTCTAATATAACACTAAAAATGTAATAACTTAATAATGGGTTTTATGTTTAACATGGGGCTTTGTCTAGGGATTAACATGCCCCTTCCTTTCAAACAAGTGTTTTTCTCAACACCTAACTAAGTATGGGTGTGTCTGCATGAAGAAATCATCTTCCCACGTGACCTTTTCCACTGGTAGGTTCTTTCATTTGACGAGATACTCAGTAATTGCTCGATTTCTCAATTGCTTTCAAGGATTGTTTCTAGTTCTAGTATGATTTTCCCTTCTCCATTTTTCTCTTGTAAAATAGTTTGGACTGGGATCTTGTCATCGATTATATTGTTTAAGAAAGAAACATGGAAGATTGAATGTACACTTCCTGGATGCAAATTAATAGCATGGGCATGATATTGAATAGGTGGTGTAGTGTTCCCCGACCGTCAACCCCCTAATGACCAGGCCAACGCCACTAACTTCGCGGAAAAACACTACTATAACATAATATGCATTCTAATGAATTTAAAACGCTTAATTACAGTTAAACACATAATTACTACTAGCATTTTAAAATTGATGGAAATAACAATAATTGATGATTACAGCGAAATTCATGATAACATTGCAAGAATCACACACATGCATATTTAATTAATTACAGAATTACAAAACATAGTGACAATTATCTTTGAAACTGTCACACGCCACCAACTGCGTGCAGACCTTCCACAAACCTCCCATCCTTAGACTGCGCTGCTCATCACTCTCAGCAGTAGGTCACCCCCGAGCTGGGACTAAGCTCCATCGGGCATGGAATCCTAGGCTAGGCAAGGTCAATGGGAAAATAAACAGTCACAGAGGAAGGATTCTCTCCCAGGAGTCACTTACGCCCGCTGCTCACAGACTCTCATTCCCCACATGCCTGTCCCACCCCAGGAGTATACATCTTCACTGTCACCAAAAGAGTCCTTCGGCTGCTAACCTCCCTTGCCTTAGGCTTCAGCAACAGACCAGACCGGAAGTGTCTGAGTTCTGTGGCAGCTACAGGAACCCTTTCAGAAGTTCTCACTTCCTCCATGCACTCTCTCCCCTGGAGAGAGTCGCTCACAGGATTGGTACCTTGCCTCTTCAACAAAAATCACCTCCCTCACTTGGAGAGAGGTTACACACAGGCCAGACAACCTGTTTCCTTAATCTCGGTTCTAGTACAGTGAGAACACAACGTCAAGGCTCAACAACGAACATACAACAACAACAAACCACACCCAGTCAAGAACTACATGGCTACAACAGTCAACTGGAAAACAAACACGGGCTTCCCAAATAGGTGACAGACACATACTTCAGCCCAACCAGGCTCAACAATTACAGGATAGACTCACGCTTATGGTTTCGGGATTGCGCAAGGTGTACAGAGATTCCACACACAGGATCGAACTGTTCAGGCAAGGGATCTGAGAACAAAACCCCAGACAGAGGTTGATCATGGATGGTCATGAGCTCAGACGGAGGATGGTGAATTGGGAGGTCGAACTCCAGATTCCGGTGATGGTTGGAGGAATGCCCACCCCACTCAGACGCAACAGTTGACGGAATGGGAAGCCAAAACCCCATCATGGCTCAACTCAACAGTTTTAACTGCATGCGCTTGGGTTGACACTTGTCATCCATGAAGCTCGTTCCTTCCCATTTGGAAGTCACTCGTCATTCAAAAGAACTTAGGATAAAACATCACATTAACACAACTTTGGAATAGTAATAATTCAATATTATTCTCAAGGGTTTAATCCCCCTCAGATTAGCCCCTCTTCCAACCTCTCATTCCCCTCTCCCTTACCCAGGCTTTGTGAATGCTTAGTCCCCCATCACTCATTCATCGTGGTCGGTCCACTCGTAGAGATGTTTTGTATTAATACTGTGCATAATTACATGTACAAAAATCAGGCTCCTGGCCTTCAACACTTAGGCTCCCTGACCTAATAACACATAAGCCCACTAGCTTATATAACTTGGCTCACCAGCCTTATAAACTTGAATTATAGTTCATAAGAAAGCTTTATACTTCATAGACATGATTTACAATAGGGCTTGGCCTTGGGGACATTACAATCCCCTCCCCTTATTTTTGCACTGTCCTCAGTGCAACTTTACACTGCATCTGCAAGATTTTCAAAATTTTAAAAAATATGCGGGTACTCTGCCTGCATAACATCTTCATGCTCCCATGTCATGTCCTCAGGACCGTACCAGGTCCACTGGACCTTTACAAGCCCTATGGCTCGATTCCAGAGCTGTTTGTTTTTCCTGTCCAATATGCGCACATGATGCACTTGCAGGACACCTTCTTGCTTCACCTGGATCACATTCCAATCAATTACATGATTAGCATCAGGCATATACTTTTCAAGCAATGAAACATGAAACACATTATGTATAGTCATGGATGCAGGTAATGCAAGCATATAAGCATTTGGCCCAATACTTTCCAGGATTTCAAATGGCCCACAAAATTTGGCTGCCAACTTGGCACAGCTTCCCAGCTTCAGGGAACTCCTGTTAGCTTTCACTTTCAGGAAAACATGATCACCCACTTTGAACTCTCTGTGGGTTTTGTTCTTATCAGCATAACTTTTCTGCCTATCTTGGGCAACTTTCAAATTCTGCTTAATTTTTATCATTTGGTCTTCCATCTCCTTGAGAAACTCTGGCCCAACTACTGTGCTATCAGCTGGATTATCCTAGCTCACTGGAGTATTGCACTTTCTTCCATAAAGTGCTTCAAATGGGCTCATCTTCAACGATGCCCGATACCCATTGTTGTAGGCAAATTCTACCAAGTGTAGGTAGTCTTCCCATTTTGATGGTTTGTCCATCACATACATTCTCAGTATGTCTTCTATTACTTTGTTCACCCTCTCTGTCTATCCATTAGACTCAAGATGATAAGTTGTACTAAAGTTCAGATTCATTCCAAATCCTTTGAACAATCATTTCCATAAATTCGAGGTGAATTTCGGGTCTCTGTCGGACACAATCATTTTAGGAATTCCATTCAATCGTGCCACTTCCTTTATTAAAATATCAACAACATTTGCTTCCTTGTGAGTAGTTTTTAGTAGAATAAAATGGGCAGTTTTTGTAAGATTGTCCAACACCACCATGATCGAATCATGCAGCTTGCCTATTCTGGGCAATCCTGTAATAAAATCCATCATTACTGCTTCCCACTTCCATTCCGGAATGAGTAAAGGTTGCAGCAACCCTGTTGGGTGCTTATGCTCAGCTTTAACTTTCTGGCACTCCATACATCTAGCGATGTATTCAACGATCTCTCTCTTCATACCCAGCCAAAAGTAATGGTTCTTGACCGCTGCTACTATTTTCTGATATCTAGGGTACCCTGCATAAGGCACATTATTCATCTCCTACAAAATCATCTGTTTCAAGCACTGAACAATGGGTACAAAAAATTTGTTCTTGTACAACAGTATTCCATCTGTTTCCAA